>JAJPUD010006122.1:61165-73349 GCA_023553655.1 Myrmecobius fasciatus | reverse complement strand
TCTCTCTCTCTCTCTCTCTCTCTCTCTCTCTCTCTCTCTCTCTCTCTATATATATACACACACACACACACACACACACACACACACACACACACATATATATATATATATATATCTTTGTGTCTTTCTCTGTCTCTGTTTCCATCTCCCACTCTCTGGCTTGGTGACCACATTGGTCTTAATGAGTTCAATTTTCTTCATTTGAGAGTTAGCTACATAGTGAAGAAAATTGCCCACCCTCCAATTCCTCCTCACCAACTTCCCATTGATCATTTTCCCCTTGATATTTCATAGACATTTCAAATTCACGTGTCCAATGCAGAATTCATTATCCTAGCCCCACCTCTCTCCCAATAACATCCCCGCTTTTAAAATTTTTAATTTAATTTTTTTTTTGCCAAGGTGCCATCCCCTTTCCAATCACCTAGGTCTGAAACCTCTGTGCCCTCAGGGATTCCTCCATTGCTCCCATCCACGTGGCCAATCAGTTCTAAACTCTGGTGGATCTTATCTCCACAAAATCTCTCACAACTGCCTCTTCCTTTACATTGTCCACCATGGCTACCTCACAGCCTCATGCAGATTCTCCTCATCTCCTGCCTGAACTGCTGCAATGGCTTCCTGATTGATCTTCCTGCCTCAGTTACTTCCCTCCCTCCCTTTCTATCCTACATACAATTGGAGAATTGATATTCACAAATCCCAATCAAGTCATCCTCTTGCTCTAAAGTCACTTTCTCATCTCTATAATGAAGTAACATCCTTCCCCTTCTGCCTCCAGCTCTCCTTTCCAGACATATCCCACACCATTCCCTTTCCTTCTTCCTTCTATATTAATGTTCTTCCTACTGCTCTTCATCCATAACTTTCCTTTTCCACTCTCTATGCTTTTGCTCAGGCTGTTATCCATGCTTGGGGTATCCTTGTCCTGGCTTCATCCCCTGAGGACTTTAAAGGGTCTTTAAAGCCCTACTTAAGCACTGCCTTCTATCTGGGATCTCTCCTGATCCCCTCAGGAGTACTCCCTCCAAACCCCTTCTGTGCTCCCCTATCTGTGCACACATTCCCAACAGTAGGTGATTAAGCAATGCTTGCTGATTACTCCGCAGCTCCATGATCATTGGCACTTTGTAAGAAATGCTAATTATTGTGTTGTTTAAAAAGAAATAAAGGGTCTGGACATAGATTCAGAGGAAGCAGGGCTATGTTTGTTTGTCAGCTGCATCTAGGTTTATCAGTAAACTTTTAATGACAAAAACAATAACAGCAAAAAAGCCAATTAAGCTTAAAGAAGCATGTTTTTTTTTAACCCTTCAAGTGCCCATCATTTGGGGAATGGCTAGACAAGTTATGGTTTACAATTGTGATTGAATATTACTGTGAATATTCAAGAAAGATGATTTCAGAAAAATCTGGAAAGGTTTACATGAACTGATACCAAGTGAAATAAGGGGAACCAAGAGATCATTTTACATAGTGATAGCAATATTGTCTGATAAAGTGTTGTGAATGACTTATCTATTCTCAGCAATACAAGGATCCAAGACAATCCCAAAGGATGAATGATGAAACACACTATCTGATTCCAGAGAAAAGAACTAATATTGTCCAAGTAGAGACTGAAGCATGCTATTTTCACTTTCATTGAAAAAAAATCGTCTTATGCAAAAAGACTTAATATGGAAATGTTTTATATAATCAGTGCATGTATAACCTATATTTTATTTTCTCAGAGAGGAGGGAGAAGAGGGAGAGGGAGAGAGGAAGAATTTGGACTTCAAAACTTTTTTAAAATGTTTAAAAATCATTTTAACATGTAATTAGGAAAATGGACTATTTTAAAAATCCCTTTATATCACAAACACATCTATATATCACAATGAAAACCAGGAAGAAGAGAAAAGAATTATCATCTATTTAAAATAGCAGGGGAATGTAATGTCTGGGATGTAACTGACCAAAACCACATGGACGTTTATATAAACACAATTCTGAACCTTTTTTTTTCTGCAGAAATAAAGATAGATTTTTAAAAGTGAAGAGATATTTAGGATTTGTGGTTTAGATCAAGTCAATATAATCAAAAAGACAATAAAATCCAAAAGACATTAGATATTTAGTGATTGCTAATCACCCTACCTGGAAGATAACACAGAATTAGATCTCCAAAATATCAAAACTAAGATATGATAATAAAAAGTACCAAGAAAGAAAGTCAAAAGGATACAGTTTGTTGTTTTTTACTTCTATATTACAAAGCAGAAGTTAACAAAAAAAACTCCATTTTTCTATTGAAAAATAGAAAAGTCAATCCATGTAATCCACTGATAAGAAAGATAGATGCAAATGTACAATTAAGTTGAGTGGTAAATAACTTACAATATAAATTAGTAGGTCTGTCTGGGTGCAATATAGGAGAGATGCTGCAAAAGTGCAATATAGGAGAGATGCTGCAGAAGTGCAATACAGGAGAGATGCTGCAGAAGTGCAATATAAGAGAGAAGCTGTAGAAGTGCAATACAAGAGAGATGCTGCAAAAGTGCAATACAGGAGGGATGCTGCAGAAGTGCAATACAGGAGAGATGTTGTAGAAGTGCAATACAGGAGAAAAGCTGCAGAAGTGCAATACAGGAGAGATGCTGTGTAGAAGTGCAGTGCTTCAGAAGTGCAATACAGGAGGGATGCTGCAGAAGTGCAATTCCCTTCTTTCCTTATTCTTTTCCTCCCTCCTTTCTTCTCTTCCTTTCTTCTCTTCCTTCTTTCCTTCCTTCCTTCCTTCCTTCTTTCCTTCCTTCCTTCCTTCTTACCTCCTTACCTTTGTTCTTCCCTCCCTCCCTCCCTTCCATCCTTCTTCCTTTTCTCTTAGTTTATGCCTTAGTAATCCTTGACCTGGATTTCCATACTTTTAAGACAGGATTTTGACACAGAAAGTCATGATGACAAGAAAGCATGGGGCAAAAGTTCCTAGGCTCATAGTTTAGAGTTTGAAGAGACTCTAGAGATCATTAAGTTCAATTGCCTTTTTTTTTTTTAACAGATGAGGAGCCTGAGGTTTAGAGAGGTTAAGCATCTTGCCCTGGATGTCTGAGGCAGGATTTAATCCAGGTTTTCCTGATGTCAAGTCCACTTCTCTATCAACAACAAGCTCTCATTTTACAAAGGAGAATGCAGAACCCAAAGAAAGTTACTGACTTACCCAGCACCATACAGACAATGAAGATCAGGGCTGCAATGTCAGTCTGGGACCTCGGACTCCAAGGACAGAACTCTTCCCATCTTACCTGAAGCTGAGTCACACTGTGTTATATCATTCATGTGACTCTGCCCTCCAGGAAGGAAAATGGCAGCTTATTATTATTTACCTTCTAAAAATCACAACAGAAGCTACAGAAACTGGGCCTTGCTGGACCAGGAGCCCACGGGTCCAAAAGAAGGATTCCTCAGAACATCACCAAACGTAGTCATATCCTAGTCATTGACCTGAGCCTTTGCATGGAGTTAGGCTCCACAGAGACTTCATTAGGAGGGCCATCACTGGGCATCTTGACTTTTGTCTTGTCAATGGATTTTGATGATTCTGGAAAATAGAGAGAAGCTGATGACTTTGTGCAGTTCTGCCACCCTTAAATCCAATTCACCCTCGCCTCCAGACCACTCTTGTGATATCATTGGTCCTTTTCACAAATGAACCATTGTTCATTTGTGTAGTTCGGCACTGGGAAGGTGAACATCTAGTGAGGGTTTTGAATTCTTTGCTAGAAGGAACATTGGAGATTGTCTCATCCAACCCATTCATTTTAAAGATTTTGATGTTGGGACCATGCAATGGTTACTGGACTTGCCTGTGGGATCAGCAAGTAAGTACGCAGTGCTCTCCCAGTTTACCCCCACCTCACTGACCTCCCTTCAAAGGGCAGTCAGTCCCGTGCCACATGTATACATATGTATACATTCACACGTGTGTATTTGTACACACATGTGTATGTCTACATATATAGTCTATGTACACATATGCATATATACACATATATATCTATGCATTCTTTCCTAATCTTTCCAATTTTTATTGTTCTTTGCCTCTTGAAATTCATTTGAATCACTTTTTAAATATAAACTTTGGGTTTTCTTAGTTGATTGTATACATAGCATCTTCTCCTAAGGGCTGTTTTGAGTTTGTATCCCTGGCACTTTGCTCAGAGTTTTGCCTGATGTAACTCAGAATAAATGTTGGCTGAATGCATGGAAGTTGCCAAAACATGGTCGTGAGTTCTGAAAGTGGGCTCACAAAGAAATCCCTGATCCACACCATCACTGATGCTACAAGTGGGAAGGCTTCCAACAGGTAATCAATACCATGTAACCTATAATGGAACAGGAACAGCAAGATCGCTGAAGGGCACTTATCCTGTCTTGGATAAGCTCTTCGGAGGGAGAACCATCGCCTAAAGAGGTTCGTTTCATTTTTGGACAGTGCCAATGGTTTATAAATTTTACTAACATCGAGCCAAATTTTATAAGAATTCCATAAGTATAGTTTATCTGTGATTGGAAATGATCAGATTTAAGCATTACATGTTACCTCAAATGGTTTTGTGGAACCATGTGGGAAAGAAACGTATTTTAGGGTACTTCTATTATTATTATTTAATCATCTTCAATCACAATTTGATCTAGTCCTTGTCTTATTCCAGGATTTGTTTGTAGAACCCTTTTATATATTTATCTTGAACATATTTTTGAATATGTCTTGAATATATATTTCTCTTGAACCCCAAATATATTTCTCTTGAAATCTGATAACATAGGGCAGCTAGGTGGCGCAGTGGATAGAGAACCAGCCCTGAAGTCAGGAAGACCTGAGTTCAAATCTAGTCTCAGTCATTTAACATTCCCTAGCTGTGTGACCCTGGGCAAGTCACTTAACCCTAATTGCCTCAGCAAAAAAAAAAAAAAAGAAAGAAAAGAAAAGAAAAGAAAAGAAATCTGAGAACATATGTGGCTGGCATAGGATCTCTGACTCCAGGCCAGGTTAGCACCCAAACCTTCTGGTTTTTCCTGTAACCCATGTAGACACCGAAAAATTGTGCCAGAGGATGCCATTGTATAGTTGAGGCTGTCTCCTAAGTCTCCTCATCTGTCTCACAGGAAGCTGGAGAGAAGAATGGTCAGGGGAAGGAGCAGAATGACTCCACTACAACGAATGGGCTGCTTTTGGATTCCGAGGTGAGACGAGGATGACAGACATGAACCTCGGAGCTGTCTCTGAGCTCTGACAAGCTCCCAGCCAATAATTAGAAAAGAACAATTTCCTGCTCATTCGAAAGGAGAGATGGACTTTTCACCTCCAAACAAGGACCTCCAGCTGTTGGCTGTTGTGCTAGGTGCTGCCTGGAATTTAAATAGATTTGCCCTTGACCTCTGAAGTTCTTCCTGGCAAGGCACAGCTTGTGAATAAGAGTTTTCTTTTGTGAGCTTCCAGAAACACAGCAAAGAACAGATGAAAACTTTACGCAGAAAACTGAATGAGACATTTAAGGAGAATTTCTGAAGTACCTACACCAGGAAATCTACTCTACTGGCATTGTTGACACAAAGCAAAGTCTTTTCAAGCGGTCATCTGTGTATAGGAGAAACAATATGGGAACATAGAGGTAGAGATCACTGCAGGTGGGAGAGATCCCCAGCTACTGGTAAAGGCAAGAGAAGTATCAGACAGAATGAATAACTGAGGCACACCCAGAAGAACAGGCAATTTTAGTGCTAGTGGTAAAAAGAGACCTTGGAGGACCTTTAGTTCAGCCCTGTCATTTTGTAATTGAGGAAACTGAAACCCAAAAGTTATCCAAAGTCATCTAGGTTGTTGTTTTTTTTTTTTAATTGGAGATAGAATGTGAACTCATATTCTTTTATTCTAGAATCATTTTTCACTTTTCACTGATTGGTCCAAGAACTTCTACCTCAGTTTCTTCATCTGTAAAATGGAGATGATAAATAGGCAGCTATATGGTTCTGTAGATAAAAGGGCTAGACCTCGAGTCAGGAATAGGTGTGTCCAAATTTAACCTCAGATTTAATTTACTAGATGTGTGACTCTGGCAAGTCACCAAACCCTGTTGATCTCAGTTTTCTCATTTGTAAAATGAGTCGTAGAAGGAAATGGCCAACCACTCTTTGTCAAGAAAACCCCAAATGAGGTCACAAACAGCTGGCCACAACTTTAAGGTTAAACAACAACAAATGTTTCTTTCGATATCAAATGTCTCCTATGGATCTTCCAAAAACCCAAAGATAAGTTTCAAGCAAGTGGAAAAATATCAGATTTGCAAATACAAGGTGAGGATGGCGCGGCTGAACTGAACTGAAGTCTCAGAAATTTGATACCATATGTAACACTCTCCACGTGTTCTTTTTGGATGTCAACTCTTTTGCCTTCATCCAACATTCTCTCCATCCCTCATCTATTTGGCCCTTGCCTCTGCCATCCAGCACGTGAGCTCTTTATGCCTCCTGGCCGCTTACTCCTGAAGATATTTTTTTACACCACCATGCCAGGTTTCGAATTCTTCCTCCTATCTGTCCTAATATTTGTCTTAGAAAATTGTTCTGTTGGTTGATAGATGCTCTGTGAATCTCCAGCAGCCTTCTTAGGGAAGTCGGGCTTTACTTGTATGCTTTCATTTTGGGTCTTTGGAGTTTCATTTTTGAAGCTTTCTTATTACAAAGTAGCAGTGGATTGAGTCGACAGCTAGGTGGTGCTGCAGTGGATAGAACACCAGACTTAGAATTGGGAAGACTCATCTTCCTCAGTTCAAATGTGGCCTTAGACACTGACTAACTATGTGGTCCTGGACAAGTCATTTCCCCCTCCTTGCCTCAGTTTTCACATGAGCTGAAGAAAGAAATGACAGACTGCTCCAGTATCTCTGCCAGGAAAACCCCAAATGGGGTCATGAGGAGTTGGCCATGATTGAAATGACTGAACAACAGCAACAACAACAAAATCACATCCCATGCTTCGATGGGCACTCAGACTTCACAGTTCTTTCTCTGGTGGTAGATATAATTTTCCATCATGAGCATTGGGTATAGCGCTGGAAAGATGTGTTCATGTCCTGCTTTAGAATTTACCTGTTCCATGACCCCTTAACTTCTCTCAGCCTCAGTTGTCCCATCTATCAAACTGGAATAAGAGTAGCACTTAATAGGTGTTGGGGATCAAGAGCCTTAATTGTGATTATACTTGGAAATCTCTCTCTTTAAAAATCTTAAAAGTGCTACTTAAATGTCATCCATCTTTCTTATCCCTACTGAGATGACTTCTCCCATAGTCTTTGCAGCACTGTGATATTAATGTCACATCTCTGAATCATTTGAAATCTCCTTTCCCAAAGTTGAGGGTTCACACAGATCTGCATTCAACTTCCCTTTTCCTCCCTATCACAATTTCTAAATCAGAGGGAGAATTTCTTAGCAAAATATCCATCATCCCTTTCTCTCCTGCCCTGAATCTGTTGCTTCTCTTGTTAGTAAAGATCATTCAGAATAGCACCTTCTATATCGGTCTCTCTCCACCTTTTGAAAGACAAACTGTCACCAAATAGAAAATGTCTTGTTTTATATCACATTTCCTTCCCTGGAGTTATTGAATTTCTTCTCCTAAGCATGTATTCTTAATGTAAAATGCAGTTTTATACCAATGCCTCTCATATATCTCTTCCTGGTCTTGTTCCTTTTAAGCAAAGCACAACTTCTGATACCGTATTTTGATTTCAGTAATGGGTTTCATCCCATAAAATTCTAGGAATCCTTATTAGATTAAATTGCATACTTGTATTAAGTTTCTAGTTCACCTTCCTCGTTATTCAGACTTTGTACATTTTGTATAGACACCTGAAACCATGCGTTTTATTGCTGATTCTTTTCATGAGTTTTATGTCCTATGAATTTCTGAGTGTTTCAATTCTTTTCCTATAGCTACCATCCAAGAATCCAGTCTGGTAAACAAAGGCAGACATTTTCTCCCTCCTGACTCCATTTTCCCTGAAGAGTCTCTGATTCCATTTGCAAGACTTTGGGAAATGCATGCTTATTCCTCATCTGGAGCTTATCATTTATATTTCTTGAGCTGAACTTGAACACACCATATCTCAACCAGATACTCACTTTTGATTTTATTTCAACATGCATTCTTTTTGTATTTTATAGTATCCTCCATTTACATGAAAAGAAAGCTTTCAATATTCATTTTTATAAGATTTGAATTTCAAGTTTTTCTACTTCCCTGCCTCCCCTCCCTTACTCCTAAGACACTAAGCAATCTGATATGTACAATAATATTAATCATATTTCTACATTAGTCATCTTTTTTATTTTATTTTATTAAAACTTTTTATTTGCAAAATATACGCATGGATAATTTTTCAACATTGACCCTTGCACAGCCTTCTGTTCCAAATTTTTCCCTCCTTCCCCCCACCCTCTCCCCTAGATGGCAGGTAGTCCAATACATGTTAACTATGTTAAAATACACTACATTAGTCATCTTATGAAAGACGAATCAGAACAAAAGGGGAAAACCACGAGAAAGGAAAAAAGTGAAAATCACATGCTTCGATTGGCACTCAGACTTCACAGTTCTTTCTCTGGTGGCAGATATAATTTTCCATCATGAGTCTTTTGGAATCGTCTTGGATCCCTGTGTTGCTTGAAGAGTCTAAGTCTGCCAAAGTTGATCATCACAAAATTCAAAAACCATTTTAAAGCACTTTCTTTGGGTAAGGCACTGTTCCAAGGATTAGTAATGCAAAAAGCAAAATGAATTATTTCCTGAGCATTTATCTACCTATATATCTGTTTGTCTGTCTATCTATCTCTCTATCTATCCATCCATCCATCCATCTATTATCTATCTATATGTCTATCTATCTATCCATCCATCCATCTATCATCTCTCTATATGTCTGTCTGTCTATCTATCTATCTATCCATCCATGCATCCATCTATCTATCTATATCTATCTATCTATCTATCCATCCATCCATCTATCTATTTATCTATTTATCTACCTACCTATCTATCTATCTATCTGTCTGTCTGTCTGTCTATCCATCCATCCATCCATTTATCTATCAGTCCATCCATCGACCTATCAATCTATCCATCCACCTATCGCTCGATTTCCCTGAAGCCTTGCTTTCCAAAGCAATGAGGAGATTGCCATGCCTGGATGCTCTTCCGTTCCTTGATTTCCTTCCCAAGATTTTGGAGTTTTTAGCAAGATGCTCCAACTTCCTTCTGGCAGCATCATTTCATTCCTTTCTGAGTCACCAGAAATGAGTCATCGCGCTTGACAAGTGGCAGGAGTATCTGTCGTTCTTGGGCATGTGCACCTCAGGAAAACAGAAGATGTTTCTATTATTATAGTCAGGGAGTCAAATAGTTGCTGTGGGACTCAGCTTTCTCTCCTCTGACTCTTACTGAATGTGCCCTCACATGTACCTGTGAATTCAGATGTTTTTCCTTTTCTTGGAAAATTACTCATGAGAGGGAGCAGCTCATTTCCTTTGGGGAATAACCTCCAATCTTTTACTCGACCCCAAGTGTTGTGTGGACCTTCTTCCCTTTCTCCTCTTTGTGAAATTCAAGGCCTTTTGCCCTTCTTAAGGCTGTTACAGATTCCTGTCTGCATCCTCGGGCCCTTTCATATCTTGGAGCACATGATGCCAATTTCACTCCCTTTCCAAGATTTCCTTGAAAAATCATTCATATTTCACTAAAAAAAAAGACAATTTGTACAGCACTCTCTCTCATCTCCTCTTCATCTCATCTCTCAGAAGCATTACTTCCACTAATTCCTCCTTTCTGATTTAAGGAAGTGACTCTTTTCCTGGCCAATCCTAAACCTTCTACCTGCATGAGGGACCCCATTCCATCCTTCTCTTTTAGCAGACTGCCCCCTCTATCACTTATTTTGAATCTTGCCCCTATTTCTTCACTCTTTTTTTTTCTGCTGAGGCAATTGGGGTTAAGTGACTTGCCCAGGGTCACACAGCCAGGATATGTTGTGTCTGAGACTAGATTTGAACTCAGGTCCTCCTGACTTCAGGGCTGGGGCTCTATCCACTGCACCACCTAGCCACCCCGACACCATTCTTTTCATGAATTGAAGCTTTTCCTTTAACAAAGGCGTGTTTCCTGAATCCCCGTGATATGGCACGCCTGGAATTCCTGGAATTCTAATCTCTCTGGAGAATGGAAGCGGAGGGTCACAGAGAGGGCAGGAGAGCGCTAGCCAGTGGGCACGGGCCGGCCCCGGCAGGTTACAGGGGAGGACACAGGCCCAGCGTCCTTTGGTGAAAGAATGAATGAGGAAAAGGATATGGGATGGGAAGGAAGAACCTGGGAGGAGGACCAGTGGGAAGTCAGCACCCCCAATACAGAGGCACCCCAAGAAATCCTGAGGAAAGTCCCCAGCTTGTTGGACAGACCCTCACATGGGACATGTGGATGGGGGCTGCCCAGGATGGGTGGTCATGGAGGGCTTCAGGTCTGCAGCTTTGGGTGAGATCCCATACCCTTTGGCACAGGAGAACACGGAAGTTGAAGAAATGAACTTTGGAAACCTGTTGGAGGGTGCAGAGATGCTGGGAGGGGGGCTTCAAAAATAACCCCTCCCCCCTCCAGAAATTTGCAAAGGCCATTGTTCTTCCTTTGCCATTTTTGTTAACTCTCTATAAAGGCAGGGCGGCCAGATGGCCCAGTGGACCTGGAGTTAGGAAGATCATTTTTGTTAGTTATCTCCAGCCTCAGACACTCACTGGCTGTGTGGGTTTGCTCAAGTCACTTAATCTCATTTGCCTCGGTTTCTTCTTTTGTAAAATGAGCTGCAAAAGGAAATGGCAAATCTCTATAGTATCTCTGCCAAGAAAACCCCAAATGGGGACACAAAGAGTCTGGCGTGACTGAAAATGGCTGAACGACACCATTTCTGTGAAGGAAGAGATTGCTGATTATCGTGAAAGTCCAAACAAGTAGAATTAGGCTGGAGACAGAATGAAAACCTTGGCAAACCTAGAACATCACTAATAATCCTCTACTTTGATGTATGAGAGAGACAGAGAGAGACAGAGACACAGACAGACAGAGATGCACAGAAAAAGAGACAAAGAGAGACATCCACAGAGAGACAGAGAAAGAGGCAGACTGAGAAAGACAGAAAAAGAGAGAGACAGATGAAGGGGGTATTTATTTCCCTTTTACTATGTGCCTGGCACTGTTGGCTAAACTCTGGTAAAACAAATGCAAAAAAAACAAGAGAGACCTAACCTTCAACGCCTTTATATTTTAATGAGATAAGAAAACACATGGGGGGGGTTAGAAGGAGATGTGGGGAAGGGAACTTGTTCTGGAACAAGGAATTGAGAGGAAGTCTGGGAAATTGTGTCAGTAAAGTGGAACATGACCGGAGGATCCTCATCAAGTGTTAACTAGGCAGTTGAACACACACACACACACACAGACACACACACATGTATATACACATATATGCATGCAAAGGGCTAGATCTAGCACATTGCCTTCGTATCTGAAGTTCGCCACCTCCAACGATTCTTACCATTTTCTGAGCTTTCCAGATGGCATAATTCAGAGTAGGAAAAGGCTCAGTTTGTCCTTGAGGTCATGGTTGCCCAGTCTAAGCTGCCAGCCCTCTAATCTCTCCTCTTTAGAAGGGGTATAGGGTATCAGGGGGATGAGTACCTCTGCAGTGAAGGGGGCCGAGCCAACTTCAGAGCTGCCTTCGGCCTTTTGTCTTCACCTGATCCACCCGACTTTCACCCAAGAAGCTGGAGGACACAGTCACACCCCAGGAAACCCTTTTGGCAGACGGGCTAACCTAGGTTAAGGATCACTGACAGGCCTTGAACCCTTTGATGAGTTGGGGGAGATGTCCTCCAGCAGAATGGGAGGATTTGTTCCCATAGACATGAAGGCAACTGAGGCAAGCGCTGTGGAGCACTCAGAGGTTGGTGAGATATGGAAGACATCAACCTCATCCACTGAACTCCAAGCCATCACAGTCATTCTAACTTTTGTCATGTCACAGAGTTCAAGTGACTCTAGCAGAGAGAGAGAGAAAGAGAGAGAGAGAGAGAGAGAGAGAGAGAGAGAGAGAGAGAGAGAGAG
>JAJPUD010006122.1:39473-61065 GCA_023553655.1 Myrmecobius fasciatus | reverse complement strand
AGGAAAGAAGGAAGGAAGGAAGGGAGGGAGGGAGGAAGGAAGGAAGGAAGGATCAAAAAAAGAAAGAAAGAAAAAAGGAAGGAAGGAAGGTAGAAGAAAGGAGGGAGAGAAGGAGGGAGGAAGGGAGGGAGGAAGGGAGGGAGGGAGGGAGGAAGGAAGGATCAAAAAAAGAAAGAAAGAAAGAAAAAAGGAAGAAAGGAAGGAAGGAAAGAAGAAAGGAAGGAAGGACAGACAGAAGGAAGGAAGGAAATTTTTCATTTAGCTGTGTCACAAATAGTGTTCACCATGGTGAGCAGAAAATCATGTGACAGATGACTCAGCCACTAAAACCCCTCTCCAAAGTGTTCAGTCAAGGACTGCGTCAACCTGCCCCTACTTCAGGGCCCAGCCCAGTCCCTGGGGGCTGCCACATGTCCCCACTTCTCAGGCAGGTGCTGACTGGGGTGAAGGACAAGCATGCTATGCAGCCACTTAAAGGAGCCCCTGCCCTTCCCCCTCACACCCTGCACCTCTGGGTGTCCCGAGAAGAGCGGGAGTCTGCTTCATCTCGATGGGAAGCCAGAATTTGTGATGGATGAGTAGTGGGCCCATCATGTTTTCCCCTGGTTCCCTAAGAAACTATCTTCACAACAGAAGCCCTCATAAATACTCTGGAGATGCATCAGACACTGGCGTGGGCTCCACGGCTGGATCGCCTGGCCCGTGCTCAGCTGGAGAAGATCAACTGGCCAGCACCGCTAGGGATTCCATCATGGTGGACCCTGCCCCTTGGCTCCAGCCAGGAGCCAGCTGCACTCCATCCCCCAGCTCCCATCACTCCTGTTGGCCCCCCGTCCACCGTCACTCCCACTGTTGGCTTTTCAACTGCCGGACCTGAACAAGAACAGAGGGCTTGGACTCAGGGCTTTGTGGGTGAGTTCTGGCTCTGGCTTTTAGTCGCTGCACAAGCTGGGCCAGTCCCTTCGGTGACTCCCGGGTTCTTCGTCATTACTGTCCCATCAGCAGACGCCCATGACTGCCGACGGGAACCTGATTTAGAACCACGGGGTTTGCTTCTGCATCTTCCCATCCTCCTTATTCTGTGTCACCAGAATGGTCCCCCCAAAACAGCAACCACAACAGCCTCAACAGCCACGAGGGCAACAACCAGAACAAACACCTGCCCTCATCTTGGGAAGCTCCCAGGTGCCATTTGCTAACTTCTCCCAGGGCGGGATCTCCGTTTGATCTGCTTCTCCGCAGTGCCCAGCATTGTGCCATACACACAGCAGAGGCTAAGCAAATGTTTTATTGCCTTTACCTTTCTCCAGGTCAGCGGTCATGGCTCATTGATCTTTTTCTTCCTTCACTTCCTCAGTGCCACGTATTTGCCCTGGCACTTAGGAGACACTTGTATTATCTGTGCATTGATGATGAGACTGATAATCATTCAAAGAGCAAGCATTTTTAATTTATTTTGACTACGTATCCCTATTGCTAGGGAGTCAAAGAAAAAGGCAAAACAAAAAGGGGCTTCCATTCTAATGAGCGAGACAGCCACTGAACAGATTAACACAGAGCACAGGTAGAAGGTAACCGGGGGCGGGGGGGAGCTCTAGCAATTGGCAGGATTGGAAAAGGTTTCCTGCAGAAGAAAACCCTGGAGCTAACTCTTCATGGGCTCCAGGGGCTCCAAAAGGTGAGGAGGGAACACACCTGAGGGCACAGAACCAGTTCAAAGGCACTGAAAGAAGAATTGAGCAGAAGTAGTGGCTGGGCTATGGAGTTTGTGGAGGAGACTAATATAGAAGAAAGCTATAAGTAAGGGAATTCATATCTGATCTTAGAGATGTAGGGATCCGTGAGAGTTTATTGAATGATCAGGGGAGGGAGGTGACATGATTAATCCTATGTCTTAGGAAAATCTCTTTGGCAACTTTTGGAGAATAGATTGGAGAGGGAAGGGATATATGACAGGAAGAACATTTAAGGGCCTTATCTAGTAATCCAGGGAAGAGGTGAGGAAAGCCTGAGTGAAGGTGGTACATACATACATACATACACACATATTTACTTTTTAAAATTTTTTAAAACTTTATTTTCAGAACATATGCACAAATAATTTGACAACATTGACCCTTGCAAAGCCTTGTGTTTCAGATTTTCTCCTCCTTCCCTCGACCCCCTCTCCTAGATGGCAAGCAATCCAATATAGGTTAAACATGCTAAAATATATGTTAACTCCAATATGTATAAAATATTTATACAATTCTCTTGCTGCACAGGAGAAATCAGATCAAAAAAAGAAAGAAAATGAGCAAGAAAACAAAATTCAAACAAACAACAAAAAGAGTGAAAATGCTAAGCTGTGTTTCACACTCAGTTCCCACAGTCCCCTCTCTGGGTGTAGATGGCTCTCTTTGTCACAAGATTATTGAAACTAGTATCAATCATCTTATTGTTGGAAAGAGCCATGTTCGTCAGAAGTGATCATTGAATAGTCTTGTTGTTGCAAGTCTCTCCAGGCCTCTCTGAAATCGTCCTGCTGGTCGTTTCTTACAGAACAATAATATTCCATAACATTCATGTACCATAATTTATTCAGCCACTCTCCAATTGATGGGCATCTGTTCAGTTTCCAGTTTCTAGCCACTACAAAAAGGGCTGCCACAAACATTCTTGCATAGGTGGGGCCCTTTCCCTCCTCTAAGATCTCTTTGGGATACAAGCCCAGTAGAAACACTGCTGAGTCAAAGGGTATGCAGAGTTTGATAACTTTTTTGAGCATAGTTCAAGATTGCTCTCCAGAATGGCTGTATCCGTTCACAGTTCCACCAACAATGCATCAGTGTCCCAGTTTTCCCACATCCCCTCCAGCATTCACTGTTATCTTTTCCTGTCATTTTAGCCAATCTGACAGGTGTGTAGTGGTACCTCAGAGTTGTCTTAATTTGCATTTCTCTGATCAATAGATGCACACATATTTACATACATGCACACATACACATAGAGATAGAAATGTCAAGAATTAGCAACTGATTTTATATGGGGATAGAAGTGAGAATGAAGAATCAAGAGTGATCCTGGGATTAATTGGGAACTCCAATGATTGGGAAGATGATGATATCCCCTTTTCTAAATTGAAGCTTTTTATTTCCAATATATATGCGAGGATAAGTTTTTGCCAATGCCACCTTGAAAAACCTTATATTCCAATTTCCTACCCATCCCCCCTCTCCTAGATGGCAAGTAATTAAATATATATTAAACATGGTAAAAAAATATGTAAATCCAATATAAGCATACACATTTATATAATTATCTTGGTGTACAAGAAGAATGAGATCAAAAAGAAAAAAAATGAGAAAAATAAAATTCAAGCAAACAACAACAAAAGAAGTGAAAATGCTGTGTTGTGATCCACACTCAGTTCCCACAGCCCTCTCTCTGGGTGCAAATGGCTCTCTCTATCACAAGATCATTGGACTTGGCCTCAATCATCTCATTGTTGGAAAGAGCCATGTCCATCAGAATTGATCCTCATGTAATCTTGTTGTTGCCATATACAATGATCTCCTGGTTCTGCTCACTTCACTTAGCATCAGTTCATGTAACTCTCTCCAGGCCTCTCTAAAATCAGATAATGATACCTTTAATGGAAATAGGAAAGTTGGGAAAGTGAGTGAGTTTTGAGGAAAAGATAAATTTTGTTGTAGGCATATTGGGCTTGAGATGGTTATAGGAAAATTGATCAAAATATCCAATAGGTAATGGCCATGTGAGGCTGAAACTCAGAAGGACTAAGGCCAGATGTATTGATCTGGAAATCATCAGCTTAGTAGTGATAGAATAAATAAATAAACAAGTAAATGTTTAAATAAAGAAAGAAAAAAATTAAAAGTTCAAAAAAAACTTTAAAAAAAGAAATGCTGATGGACATGGCTCTCTTCAACAATGAAATGTTTCAAACCAGTTCCAATTGTTCAGTGAAGAAAGCCATATATACCCAGAGAGAGGGATGTGAAATGTGGACCACAACATAACATTTTCATGCTCTCGATTGATGTTTGCTTGCATTGGGTTTCCTTTCTCTGATTTTTCTTTCTTGTAGATACGATTTTTCTTGCACAACAATGATAAGTGTGGAAATATGTATACATATATTTGATTTGTCAAATATTTTGACATAATTAACGTGTAGTGGATTTCCTGCCATCTAGGGGAGGGGTGGGGAGTAGGGGGGAAAATTTGTAACAGAAAGCTTTGTAAGGATCAATGTTGAAGAACCACCCATGCATATGTTTTGCAAATAAAAAGTTTTAATAAAACAAAAGAAATGCTGGAATCTAAGGGAGCTGATGACACTAAGTAAAGCAGTATAGAGTTTTGGGGAGCACTCGCAGTTACTGAGTGTAACCAGGATGAAGATTCACCAAAGGAGACCAAGAGGAGATCAGTAAGTAGGAGCAGAAACCCGGGAGAGCAGAAATGAGTTTGAAGAAAAGGGTGTTCAACTGTATCCCATATTACAGAGAGATCGTGGAGGAGGAGCAAGGAAAAAGGCATCGCGTTCGGTAATTAAGAGATAATTCATAGAAATATCCATGAAAAGAAAAGCAGCATCAATACTGGTGGGGGTGGGGCTGATTTAGTGGGTAGTGAGCCCCCCAGAATTTAGGATGACTTGGATTTGAGCCTTGCCAGTTACTCATGCTAAGATAAATCACATTTTAATTGAGTCACAGCCTCTCAATGACCCAATCAAACCTCTAAGACTGACAATCCCAGATAAAATGTCTATCTGCTCTAAAGGAGGGTGTTTCTATATTCTTCTACAGCAATAAAACCAATAAGGACAAATTGAAGATGGTGGATTCGAGGCACCATTTAGCTGAACACTCCTAACATTCCCTCTAAACAACTTTAAAATACTGCTTCAAATCAAATCCTGCAGTGCTAGAGCTAACAAAAGTCAGAGCAAGACATTTTCCAGTCTATGACAACTTTGGAAGCCGGAAGAAAAGGTCTCTAACACAAGGGTAGAAGTGGGCCTTCCAAAGGACCCTCCTTTGGCCTTGGGAGTGTTTGTGACAGGGGCAGCAGCAAGCAGCTTCGGGCTTCAGGAGCTCTCAGCCCAAAGACCATAAGTGAGTCAAATGACTAGTCAGAAACAAGTCACAAAGGAGACCTAAGTAAAAGAAGCAAGCTGGGAAATTACATTTTGCTAAAAAAAAAACACTATAAAATGAAATATCAAAAAATGTTTGAGGGTAGATTTCTTTAATAAAAGCCTCATTCCTCAAATATACAGGAAATTGAGTCAAATTTATAAAAATGAGAGCCATTCCCCAACTGATAAATGGTCAAAAGACATGAACAGGCAATTTTCAGAAAAAAAGAAATTAAAGCTATCCATACTCATATGAAAAATGCTCTAAATAATTATTGATTAAAGAAATACACATTAAAACAACTCTGAGGTATCACCTCACATCTATCAGAAATGACAAATTTGAGAGTGGGGAGGAAACTAAGTATACTAATAGTTGATAGAGTTGTGAACTGGTCCGATCATTCTGGAGAACATTTGGAACTATGCTCAAAGAGCCATGGACTGTGGATATCTAGCAATCCCCCTACTGGATTTACACACCCAAATAAATGAAAGGAAAAGGAAAAGAACATATATATACAAAAAGAGTTAAAGCAGCTCTTTCTGTGATAGCAAAGAATTGGAAATCGATGGGATACCCATCATTTCAGGAAGAGCTAAACAAGTTGTGGCATAAGATTGTGATAGAGTACTATTGTGCTATAAGAAATAATGAAGGGGGAGGTTTCAGGGGGGAAAAGATGAAAACAGAGGGACGACAACTGTATTGATGTAGAGTTAAATGAGAAGGATTGGAAGATCACTTAAAAGCAATGCTAGGTATGATCAATTGAGAAAGACTTGGTTGTGTTGATGAATACAGTGATCCAAGACAATCCCAAAGGACTCGTGATAAAAAATGGTAAACATTTCTAGAGATGAAACTGATGACTTCATTGACCATATCAATAATAAAATCAACAGAAATCATATGATAATCTCAATAGATGCAGAAAATGCTTTTGACAAAACACAGCATCTATTCCTATTAAAAACACTAGAGATAAAGGGATTTTTTCCCCTTAAAATAATAAGCAGTATCTATCTAAAGCCATCAGCAAGCATTATTTGTCATGGAGAGAAGCTGGATGCATTCCCAATAAGATCAGGGCTGAAACAAGGATGCCCATTATCATCATTGCTATTCAATATTGTATTAGAAATGCTAGCTTTGGCAATAAGAGAAGAAAAAGAAATTAAAGGAATTAAAATAGGCAATGAGTCAAATCGCTCTTTGCAGACGATATGATGATATGCTTAGAGAATCCTAGAAAGTCATCCAAAAATCTACTTGAAACAATTAACAACCCAGCAAAGTTGCAGGATATAAAATAAACCCACACAAATCATCAGCATTTCTATATATTCCTGACAAAGTCCAGCAGCAAGAAATAGAAAGAGAAATTTGATTTAAAATAATATTTAAAATAAAATTGGGGTGTCTACCTGCCAAGACAAACCCAGCAACTATATGAACACAATTATAAAACACTTCTCACGCAAATAAAGTCAGATCTAAACATTTGGAAGGATATCAATTGCTCGTGGGTAGACTGAGCTAATATAATAAAAAGACAATTCTACCTAAATCGGTCTACTCGTTCAGTGCCATACCAATCAAACTGCCAAAAAGTTATTTTATAGAGCTGGAAAAAATAATAACAAAATTCATCTGGAAGAACAAAAGGGCATCAAGGGAATTAATGGAAAAAAATACAAAGAATGATGGTCTAGCCATACCAAACCTAAAACTCTAGTACAAAGCAGCAATCATCAAAACCATTTGGTCCTGGCTAAGAAACAGAGTGGTGGATCACTGGAACAGGTTAGATACACATAACACAATAATCAATGATTGTAGCAATTTAGTATTTGATAAATCCCCAAACTCCAGCTTCTGGGGTAAGAACTCATGATTTCACAAAGCTTGCTGGGAAAATTGGAAAATAATATGTCAGAAACTCAGCATAGATCTATAGCATCTCACACCCTATGCCAAAATAAACTCAAAAGGGGTACATGATTTGGGTGCAAAGGGTGATACCATACCCAAATTAGGAGGGCAAGGGGTAGTTTACCCATCAGATCCCTGGAGAAGGGAGGAGTTTCTGACCAAAGAAGAACTAGAGAACATTATAAAATACGGAGAATTTTGCATTAAATTAATAAGCTTTTCACAAGCAAAATCAACAAGATTAAAAGGGAAGTACCAAGCTGGGGAAAATTTTTAGAGCTCGTGTTTCTGATAAAGCCTTAATTTCTAAATTATATAAAGAACTGTTTCAAATTTATATGAATACAAATCATTCCCCAATTGATAAAAGGTCAAAGGATATGAACAGGCGGATTTCCGATGATAAAATTAAAGCCATCTATGGTCATATGAAAAAATGCTCTTAATCACTGTGATTAGAGAAATGCAAATTAAAACTACTCTGAAGTACCACCTCACACCTCTCAGATTGGCTAAAATGACAGGAAGAGATAATGATAAATGTTGAAGGGGATATGGGAAAACACTTCTGGATACCTGGCACTGTCACTGATGGGGACAGCAGGATGGCTCACCCTCTCAGCTCTTGCTATTCTTTTCATAAGCCTTCTGCCTCTCCTTCTATGGGAGGGTGGAAGGCTCTCTTAGCTGGTCCTTAGTGCCCAGGACTCTCCAGATCTGCTCCAGTTGGGTGAATCCATGGCCCTGACACCACTGTGGTTATGAGGACAATGGGGTAAGAGTGAGCAGGGGCTTCCATAGGATGACAGGAATATCAGAATATCTTGAATCTATGTTTTCTGCCTCTGAGAGCACCGTGCACTTGGATGTTGAGTCATTCTCAATCATGTCCAACTCTCTGTGACCCCATTTGGGAGTTTTCTTGGCCAGTTGTTGGAGGGATTTGCCATTTCCTTCTCCAGTTTATTTTACAGATCATGACCTGAGGCGAATTGGAGTAAGTGACTTGTCCAACATCACTAAGCTAGGAAGTGTCTGAGGTTTTCCTGCTTGAGGACCTCCATTGAGGAGGAGCTCCTCCTCTCCTGACCAAGCTCATTCTGCATAGGGAAGGCTCTTATTGTTAAGGGCATTTTTTTTTTCTGAGGCAATTGGGGTTAAGTGACTTGCCCGGGGCCACACAGCTAGGAAGTACTAAGTGTCTGAGGTCACATTTGAACTCAGTTCCTCCTGATTTCAGGGCTGGTGCTCTATCCACCTAGCTACCTAGCTACCCCCACGGGCATTTTCTTGAGCCTACATTTTGCCTAGTTACAACTTTCCCCCAACTCCTAGTTCTGCCCCTGGGGACAAGAGAAACAAATCTATTCCCTTCATCTGGTGACCACCATTTAAATACTTGAAGACAACTATCCTGAGTCTCTTGAGGGTCCCCTTTTCCAGGTTCCACATTCCTGGTTTGTTCAGGTAATTCCCACTTGGGAAGGATGAGAACTCAAGGTTGCTTCCAGGCTCACATAGACCTTTCCTCTGGAGGATCTCCATCCAGTCACCTTGTCTGAGAGGGAGAAGGTGACAGAAAAGAAGCAAAATGGGATTCTTTCCTTTGCTTGTTACCATTCCTTTGGATTCTGTAGCCTTCGTGGAGTTCCATTTTTTGGCCACTCTGGTCATGAGTCACTGGGGATCAAAGGACTTCATTCAGAAACCTAGTCATTGCCCAGCTAACCAAAATGGCCAAAGAGAACAGCACTGTCTGAGTGGAGGGACGGCTGGAGCTGAAGGTTTGTTCTTGGAGCCAGAGCAGAAGAGACCATTCCTCATGGCACCATTCCCCTGGCCAATGCCAGGGCTCAGGTCACGGCTCCGCCTCATCTCCTACTCTCTGGGGGTGGCGGTGGGGAAGAGATTGGCTTTTCCATGGATGAAACTGCTTTGTGTTTAAGAAGAGCAAGAAACAGATTTTATGTATTGTTGCATGTAGCAGACATGCACTTTGTCAATGCTTCTGGGACTCGATTGAACAAAGAACAGGAAAAAACCCAGCATAACGGGGGCTTTTTTTGTCTTCCAGGATCTTAAAAAATGGAGGTCTTTTGCTTCTCTTCCTTCTCATCTTCTTTTCCTCCTTCTCTTCCTCCTCCTCCTTTTTCCCTCCTCCTCCTTTTCTTCCTCTTCTTCCTCCCTCTCCCTATCCTTTTCCTTTTGCTTTTTCTCCTTCCTCTCCCTCCTCCTTTTCCTTTTGCTTCTTGTCCTCCTCTTCCTGCTCCCTCTCCCTCTCCTTTTCCTTTTGCTTTTTCTCCTTCCTCTCCCTCCTCCTTTTCCTTTTTGCTTCTCTTCTTCTTGCTCTTTAAAAAGGTCACCTTGAGTAATGGATGCTCTCTGCTCCCAGGCCGGAGGGGGACGGCGGGCGAGCTCCCTGGGCCTCGGCCTGATAAGGATCTCAGATGCATCGGAGTTAAACAAACACGAGTCCTCATGCAATTTGCTCCAGTGTTTAGTTTAGCCTCGAAATAGAACATGTTAACGCTGTAATTGCACATTGTTGATGCTGGTTTGTATTTTGGGGGCCAGGACTGAAATGGATCTAAACACAGAGCTCTGGCTCCTGCTCCTGTTCCCAATCCTGTCTGGTTTCCAGGCTGAGGCCGACTACTGGAATGGTATCACCCCGGGATACCCTGGAAGACGTGGCCCGGCCCAGCACATCCAGGCTCAGCCCTGGACTGGACAGGGCACGTCCCGGCGGCACCGAGTGTGGCAAAAGGAAAACAGCATCTGCAGACTTTGATCCCACAGGATGCTGTGGTGGGACAGCCCACCAGCCTCAACCTCAACCCAGTGGTTTGTGTGATGTTCCCAGAAAGCCCGTGGGATCCTGTGCTCACCACTAACCACCAGAGGGAAGAACCAGAAGCAGTGGGGATGAGGAGTGAGTCTCAGATACAAATGAAAATGCTAGTAGCATGAACAAAATAAAATGTCCTGACTGTTAAAAGGAGGAGGAGGAGGAAGAGGGGAGAAGAAAAAGAAAGAAAGAAGAGGAGAAGGAGGAAGGGGAAGGGAAAGGGGAAGGGAAAGGGGAAGGGAAGGGGAAGAAGAAGGAGAAGGAGGAGAGGAAAAGGAAGAGGAAAGGAGGAGAAAAAAAGAAAAAGAAAAGGAGGAGGAGAAGGAAAAGGAGAAAGAGGAGGAGGAGGAGGAGGAGGAGGAGGAGAAGAAGAAGAAGAAGAAGAAGAAGAAGAAGAAGAAGAAGAAGAAGAAAGGAAAAGGAGAAGGAAGAAGAGGAGGAAGAAGAGGAGGAAGAAGAGGAGGAGAAAGAGGAGGAGGAGGAGGAGGAAGAGCTTTCTTGTTGGATTCTGTGATAGCCGAGAACCCTCACAGCTCTCAAATCCTGGGCATCTATGACTCTGTCCGTTTTTTTTCAGCTGCCATCACTAGAGCATGGTGTCAGAGCCTTGGTGCTTATTCCAGAGGAAACAGGGATAAAAGAAATAGAGGCAACAAGGAACAATGAGCAACAACCACTGGTCCAGAGAGACCTGGCTTTGAGTCCCACCTGACTATTGTTAGTAGCTAGGTCCATGTGTAATTTCTCTGACCTGAACTTTCTTTGGGGGGACAGTGGCCCCCCTCACGTGCCCACAGATGACTCGGTTTCCCTGAGTAATCTCAGATATTTCTCTCCCGCACAGAAGGGAAATAAATCCAGCCGGTGCTCTTGTCAGAAAGAGCTCAGCTCCCACGTCTTGATCCCAGCCGTTCCCAAACCATGGGCCGTGGGTTCCTGGGGTGCCCCGGAGCTCTTACAAAGGAGTCCAGGCATCCCGAGGCACCCCAAGCATTGCCATTTGGACCTTCACGCGGCTCCAACAATATAGATCACATAACTGCGCGTAATGAATTGGCAAACAAGCCTTCTGGAGAGCGAATGAATAACACGTCTCGCACATCTCTGGGTCCCGACTCCTCAGATGTGCCGGGATGCTGCTGGGATTGAAAACATACAAATGCATTGAGGAATGTTCCCGAATCCGTGGGAGCTTTGGGTCAGCCTACAAAGTATAACTAATAAGTCGGGGCAGATTTCTTCTTCCAATTTTATTTTCAGTTCCAACTTCTCCCCCTTCTTCCTCCCCCACCCATTGAGAAGACAAGAAAAACAAAGTCCATTAGAAATACGGATGGCCACAAAGAGCAGACTCCCATTAGTCCTATCTGGAATAAAAAAGAAAGGGAAAGAGTCTCCGTTTCCATCTGATCTCTGAGTCCCTGAGCCCTCCTTGCAGCTGAAGGTGGCCAGCACGTGTCAGCGTGAGTCCTGTAGTCGGTCACTGTGCCGGTTAGAGCCAGATCTTCCGGAGATGATTGTCATCATACACGTCCTTCTCCTGATTCTGAATCGGTTCAGAAAAGTCTGTCTCTCAAACCATCCCCTTCATCAGAATCTCATCATATCCATATACAATAACCTGGCTAGCCAATTCCCAATCAATGGGGACCCTCACTTTCCAAGTCTTATTTATTTTTGCTGAGGCA
This sequence comes from Myrmecobius fasciatus, assembly GCA_023553655.1. Lineage (NCBI taxonomy): Eukaryota > Metazoa > Chordata > Mammalia > Dasyuromorphia > Myrmecobiidae > Myrmecobius > Myrmecobius fasciatus. The sequence continues at coordinate 49,444 of JAJPUD010006122.1, read as the reverse complement.
GTTGGGGTTAAGCGACTTGCCCAAGGTCACACAGCTAGGAAGTGTTAAGTGTCTGAGACCAAATTTGAACTCAGATCCTTTTGACTTTAGAGCTGGTGTACGGAGCTGCCCTAGTTTCCAAGTCTTTGTCACCACAAAACAAACTGCTATAAATGTTATTATCCTCAGAGATCTTTTTGCTGTTTCTTTGCTCTGGAAGAAGATTTCTTGATCTCAAGTAGGAGTCCTTTCATTCTCTGAATTTTACCATTTGCTGTGCTGCTGTCATGGTCATAAGCACTGGGACAAAGAAATAGAGGGGAAAATCAGCTCTGCCTTGAAAGAGTACATTCGAATGCAGAAAAACCATGTAAACAGTTTTGTATATATCAGATAGGACAGTGAGGTGGTACACTGGATAGAGCACCGGTTTTGGAATCAGGAAGACCTGGGTTCAAATCCAAACTAAGACACTTCTCAGCTGTGTGATCCTGGGCAAATGACTTCATCCTGTTTGCCTCAACTTCCTCAAAATGATCTGGAGAAGGACATGGGCGATCACTCTAGTATCTTTGCCAAGAAAATGGCAAATCGGGTCAGAAAGAGTTGGACACGACTGAAAAGACTGAACAACAACATACAGGACATAGTCTTTGTAGAGTAGGGTCTAGCATCTGGGACAACTAAAGGAGACATCCTCACGAAAAGGGGGCTGTGAACTGAGTCCTGAAGGAAGAGAGGGATTCTGAAAGACAGTGGCAAGGAAAGCAGCAGGAAAGCAGCAATATGGAAGATGGACGAGGAAAAGCAAAGTGACCGCTGTTCCTGGACCAGAGTATGGAGTATGTATGAGAAGACTGGAACTGGACTAGCTGAGGAAGAGATTTCAATGACAAAGGACTCTCCTAAGGTGACAGGGAACAGTTTGAGTTTATTAGGGATGGGAAGGGGGAAATGGTAATAGCTGTCCTTTGGGAAAAGCATGATGGCAGCTGAGTGGATGATGAATTGAAATAGAGACAGACTTGGGGCTTGGAAACCAATCAGAAGACTACTGTGATAGTCCAGGCAAGAAGTAATGAAAGTCTGAACTAGTGATGCTGTTGTCCTTCATATATATATATATATATATATATATTGCTGAGGCAATGGGGGTTAAGTGACTTGCCCAGGGTCACACAGCTAGGAAATGTTAAGTGTCTGAGATCAGATTTGAACTCAAGTCCTCCTGGCTTCAGGGCTGGTGCTTTATCCACTATGCCACCTAGCTGCCCTGTTGTCCTTTATTTTCAAAGAGGACCAATGACTTTGCAGGTGCTGTCCTGACTTATACAAACTGCATTGAAGTCAGGCAGAGATGCACAAAGTTGCCAGCCTCATTCTGTCTTACAGCATCATCAAAGGCCAATGGCAGGACAAAAGTCCAGAATATAGCGAATGGCCTTGGTGCCTTTGATAACTGACCAAGTGAAGTGCTCCACAGCACCTCCTTCAGCTCCTTCTGACCTTTGGACCAGATTGGAAGGGAAAGAAATGGAAGGGAAAGGAAAGGAAGAGAAGAGAAAAGGGAAAGAAAAGAAAGAAAAAAAGGGAAAGAAAGGGAAGGGAAGAAGGGAAGGGAAGGGAAGGGAAAGAAAGGGAAGGGAAAGGAAAGGAAGAGAAGAAAAAAGGGAAAGAAAGGGAAGGGAAGGGAAGAAAATAAATATTCTATTAAGTCCCTACTACCTAAAGCACAATGTCAAGTACTTAATAAATATTGTCTTGATATGGGATAGATTGAGAGATAAAGATGTAAAATTGACATTGCATTGGCTGGAGCAGGCAGGGGATCAGATCACCTCACTTCGCACTGAGTTGGTGCCCAATAAATGCTGGCTGAAAGAGATTGATTTGAGAGAGAATGGAGACAAGCCAAGATTGAATCAAGCTGGTGGCTTGGATGCTGTTGGTGTCGCTGATGGAAATGGAAAAGTTTGGAAGAGGGACGGATTTTGGGGGAGGAAGAGAATGGGTTCAATAGTATTTGTGGTATGGTGCGACTGACAGGGATCTTTTCAGAACAGGATTCTCTTTTCCCTTTTGTTTCTGTTTAATTGAGAAGAATAATAAGGTACAATGGAGATAGGAATGTATCCAAGGTCATCTGGTTAATTGGACATAGATGCTAGAATCTCAACCCTAGAGGGGATTGCCCAATCCAATCCCATCTGAGACCACCCTCTGAACAAACTCATTGAACTTCAGCTCCAAGATTTTCAACCAGGAGAGCCCAGCACCTCTGTGGCAGCTCGGTCTACTTTGGAGTTACTCTATATGTGGAAGACTTGTTTTATTTTCCACCGATTTCAAGCGTAAATCTGAGTCTTTGAAACCTCTGGCATATATATATATATATATATATATATATATATATATATATATATAATCCCTATATATGTGTGTATATATAATCCCTATATGTGTGTATATGTAATCCCTATATATGTATATATATATAAAATCCCTATATATGTATGTATATATGATCCCTATATATATGTGTATATATGTATATATATATATATCATCCCTATATATGTGTATATATACATATATAGGAATTAATTTTATATCATATTTAATATATCATATTTGTTACATAATATACTATTTCTTAACATGCATTAATTCTATATATGTACATGTATACATATATATGTGCTAATGTATTTGAAGACAGCATTTATCATGTTTTTCCTCCCAACATCTCTACCCTGTGACGTGAATTCGATGCCCCTTCAGCTTATTGCCATTCTTCCCACTCCACTTTATTAATATTCTTAAATAGTGGCCCTCCCACTGAATAAAGCAATAGACTATAGTTCACGTTAATATGTTGTTTTCTAAGTCCACATGTCTCCACATGGTTCCTTCTGCATGATTCGGTGCCCCTGCTTCTCTTTGAGTTTAAAACCAACGTGGTTTTTTGTTTGTTTTGTTTTGTTTTTGTTTTTTAAGTAATTCATACTTTTAATTCTAAATAATTCAAGCTACCAAATTACAGAACTATATAAAAATAATAAAAATCATTTGAAAGGAACCAAGAGAAATAGTGCTAAAAGATAGGAATGAAAGAGCAATCGCACTTGTACTTTGTCAGTCATATCTACTCTTCATGATCCAATTTGGGGTTTTCTTGGCAAAGATACTGAAGAGACTTGCCATTTCCTTCTCCAGTTCATTTGATAGATGAGGAAACTGAGGCAAACAGGATAAAGTGACTTGCCCATGGTCGCACAGCTAGTAAATGTCTGAGGCCAGATTTGAACTCAGGACAATGACTCTTTCTGACATCAGGCCCTACCAACAGTTGTATATTTTTTTTTCCTTTTCTTTATTTATTTTTATTAAAGTTTTATTTGCAAAACATATGCATGGGTAATTTTTGAGCATTGACCCTTGCAAAGCATTCTGTGAAACCAACGTTTTAAGCCATATTTTGACAAGTAGAGGAAGGATCCTTTATCAAATACTTTGCTAAAACAAGATAAAATATACCTCTATTTCCCTCCACCTGCTGCTTTAGTAACCCTGTTTATAAAAGGAAATAAGGGGGTTCCCTGACATGGTGACTATGGCCACCCTGCCACAGCTGCCTCTCAAAGCCTCCCTTTGGAGGAGAAAGACAGGCAGAGGAAGCTCGAATGGAGAGTGTTCCTCCAGAGAAGCCATTTGGGTGGTACCTCCCTCCTGTGTCTGTGCTGTGTAGCGGAGAGCCCTCGCCAGCCCCCTGCAATCCCCAGCTTCCTTCTGAAAACTTCCACTCTCGGTGGATCTTGTTGGGACTCATTTGCTGACATACTGTCTCCCCTTCAGAATATAAGCCCTTTATAAGGCAAAGCTTTTGTTTGTTTGTTTGTTTGTTTGTCTTCCCCCATATGGTCAGCATTTATCAGTGTCTGACATACATTAGGTGCTTAATAAATGCTTGTTGACTGGATCTCGCTTACAGGGTTATTGGACGGATCAATGAGATGATGGCTTTCAGCCTGACTCCTTGTCTTGTCCCCAACTGCATGCATAGCCTCCTGAGGGAAGATGTGCAAGCATTATCTTCCCATAACACTTGTGGCTGGGATTTTGGCAAGCACCGGACCCCGCCACGCCATTATTTATTTGCCTTGTGAGGCGTGTCCCGCGGAACTCTGCCTCTCCATATGGGCAACTCGGTGACCTTGGCTGTTGCTGGGACAGTTGCCTGGGCTCAGGGCAGGGCTCTCAGTTCTGCCAGGGGCCAGCTGCTGACATCAGCCCACCCCAGTCTCCGCCTGTTTACTTTGAGGGGGATTTATCTGCATGCTACTGATCCATTTGCACTTAACTCATCCCCTTGTTTTACTGGACTCGGGCAATGGCCAACAAAGCTCTTTTTTATGAGTCTCCGGCAGCCCATTTTGCTCGGAAACAGGAAGTCGCCTGTTCCTCACCATAAACAACCTGATTCTCCCATGCTCCATTTCCCCACTCAGCTCTTGCCCAAGGTGTCATGGCCTCCCGGCTCCCCAGTCTGGGAGCTCAATGAGGAAGGGGAGCCGGACGCAGGGCTCCCCAATCTGGGAGCTCAATGAGGAAGGGGAGCTGGATGCAGGTTTCCCCAATCTGGGGGCCCAACCAGGAGGGGGAGCTGGATCCAGGGAGAGGTGTCCCCGCCTTGGAACGCTCCCTCTCCTCGCGGCCAGGCAGCCCGCCCACCTGGACCACGTCAGCCCTCCCCATGCATCCGCTTGTCCTCCGCTGGTTGGCGAGTATTAATGGAAGGACCGAGACCCGGCTGAGCGATTCCGGACTGCGAGACAGCCTCGCCGAGTTCCAGCCCAAAGCACGTCTTCCATAAGGCTTAACGCTGCAAAGTGGGGCAGGAAACGAGATTTAGCCTTCTGGGAAACTTCTGGCCTTGGCCTTCACCAGGGCTCCTCCGGCGAGCCCCAGCCCCTGCTTTTTGCCCAAACTAAGGCAGACCCAGAGGCTCGGACGAGCTGCCTCGTTTGACCCGACATCAGACAGCCTGGGGCTCCGGGCCAGGACGTTTCCTTGTACATCTCAGGTCCTGCGATTTGGGAGTGAAGTGAGCCTGGGCACAGGCCAGCCCACAGCCCAGGAGAGATAGAGGACTACCCCCGAGAAGGAAAGTGCCAGTGAGCCGCCATCTTGGACCGCCTGTACTGGCTTGGAAGGTCAGCTTTCCCCAAGAAATCCGGCTTAGAGGGGCAGCAGAGCGGGCCTGGGGAGGATGAATGAGCCATTGAAAACGAGGCGGCCTCCCGGAGACGCTTAACGGGAGCTGGAACGGCTCCGATCCCTCCGGTGGGGCAAACGCCTCCACAGCGGCCGGCTGGGGAGCCTGTCAGGACCTCCCTCCAACATGCCCTTCTCGTCTTTGACTATTCCAACTGCACTTAAACTGGGCAGGAGAGTCGCCGCTTGGTCTTCCGCCCACTTCTGGGTTCTAGGACACAATGCTATAGTGTTTACATGAGAAGAGGGTGCTGGGAACCCAAGGAAACAGGGCCACGTTTCAGTCCACATCTGGCTTTGCTTATTTGTCCCAAATATTCCCTTATTAATGGGCTATTAATATTAGACTGCTTCTTTCTTGCTTCTTTCTTGTCTGGGGCTCTCAAACACTCTCGCAGGCTGATGGGAAGAATCTCAGGCCATTGCCAAGTCACGTGGGCAGCCAGGAAAAAGCTGCAAGTCCAAAACAGAGTAGCCCAGACTAGAATTTCAAGTCAGTTGGAACAGGTGGGGACAGGGAAAGGGGCACCCAAACCCCGAAAGACTTGGGTCGACACAAGACAAATCACACACCTGTCATCTCCATCCCTGTAGGTCGTGGACATCTTCGGGATGTCCCAGCTGGAGAAGCCCAATAAACAGAACATGGGTCCAGGATTCAAAGGAGAAATCAGAGCTGAATCTATAGATTTCGTAGCCATCTTGGAGAGATGAGAATTGAACCAATGGAAGATCAAGATAGAAGAAGAGCGAAAAAAGAAGGAGCATTTGTTAAATGTCTGTTATACACCAGACCATGATAAGTGCTTTGCAAACATAATCTCATTTAATCATCGTGATAACCCTGAAAGGTCAATAATATTAGAATCCCATTTTACAGTTGAGGAAACTGAGGCAGACAGAAGTTAAGTGATTGCCCAGGGTCATACAGCCAGTGTGTATCTAAGACCAATTTTGAATTCAGTTCAGGTCCAGTGATCTATCCATTGCAGCGGTTGAGGGCTCAAGGTCGACCCTTAGAGGAAACCTGCAGCTAATTGTCATGGCACAGATAGAAATTCAGTAAAAGGGACCTGTGCAGGGTGATCAGAAATGAAGGAAGAAGCTCAGGAGAGAGCACCAGCTCTGTAGCCAAGAGGGGATGGGATTGGCCAACCGTGCCAGAAACCATGGAGATTCAGGCAGCCTAAGAAGAGCTCATCGGAGGTAAAACCTCACCGGAAACCCCTCAAAGAACAGATCGTAGTAGGGTGTTGTCTGGCAGCAGGAGGACCGAGTCTCAAATGACCATCGTGAAAAGTCCATGGCGGAAGCCAGATTGGAAAACCCTTAGAAGTCAAAACCAGAGGTAGCCCAGACTCGAATTTCAGGTCAGTTGGAACAGGTAGGGAAAGGGAGAGGGGGCACCCGTAACACACAAGAGTTGCACAGACACAAGACAAATCACACACCTGTCATCCCTAGAAGGGAGGAGAAGGGGGACAAGAAGCACAGACTGGCCAGCTTGCCCAATAAAGCAGAAGGGAGAAGACTGAGGAGGGTAGCTCCAAGGAGCCCTATGGGTGGAGGAGGTCCTTTGACCTCTGGAGGCCCTGGGAAAAGCCCCAGTGGTAAGGAGAGAGCACAGATAGAAGGAATGATTGAAGAGACAAAAGGATGGGGGAGAGGTAGGATCAGAGACAGACAGGATTTGGGGATTGGGAAAGACTCAACAACCATCCAGTCTGCACAACCCCATCCTGAGTGACCATCCAGCTGCTGTTTGAGGAACCCCAGGAGTAGGGGAGTGCCCTGCCTCTGGAGGCAGCTCATTCCACCTTGTGAGGTAGTTTGTCCTGACACCAAGCCGTGACCGGTCATTCAGCCACCCAGGGCTCAGTATTTTCTCTGTCCGTCCCCCCTGCCAGGGCTGCTCTCACTCCTCATCGCTGCTCTTGGTCAATCCCATCCAGATCCCCTTAATGCCAGTGCCTTCCCTCTGGTGACTGATGATCTCCATTTTAGCCCATCTATGTCTTGTTTGTACATCGTACATTGGGAGCTCCTTGGGAGCAGACTGGCTTAGCTTTTCTTTTTGAACCCTGAACTTGGCACACAGTAGGCACATAGCATATGCCATAGGACAGCCCTTCAAATCTGTGAGCACTGGTATCATGTTTCCCCAAATCTTCTCTTCCCCAGGTTAAAAACACTCATTTCTTCCACCTAAAATACATGATACAGGATACAATACATGATGCTCATGTATCATGTGCTCCCCACCCCACCCCCATCCTTCTCCTCTGGAGCTTCTCCAGTTACCATCATCCTTCCTGAAGAGAGAAACCCAAAGTCAACATATTACTGAAGATAAAAGCACAAGAGGTACGATTAGCCTTAGGAAAGAAGAAAAGCACAAGAGGTTCAGTTTGCCTTAGGACAGAAGGCTCATCTCTTTAGCAGAACCTGGAGCAAAGGAGAGGAAGAAAATAGGGGTGATGAAGGCATTCTCTGGGTTGTGGAGTAATGAATAATAGTTTTCTCAGTCCCTAGAAGCTGAGAGGAAAGGAGGAACAAGGGTAATGGAAGACCTGGGTAGACATGCAGAAATTGGAAATGGCCACTGCAGTAGCATGTTGCCCGGCCAATGGGTAACGAATGGAAGATTTGGCAGGCAGCTGGGAGACTCTTGGTGTTCCAGTCACATAGAACCGCTTTCCAGTGAGTCTTGTGTGCCTTTCTCTAAAAAGGAGGAGGAGAGTGGAGGTGATCTCAGATTGATATTCAGCAAAATGTCTCAGGGGATGGTGCAAGGGAGCAAAGGTTCATGGATAGCAGAGTGGATGGTTGACTTGGTCATATATGGCGTCCTGTGTGCATGGAGACCAGCCAGTTTGGTTCCTCCAAATATCCTTCTTCATCCTAAGGATGATACCAGGAGAGAATTAAGTAGACGGGAGGGAGTAAGGGGTCAGGGTGTGGGCAAGGAAAAGAATAAAGAGCATTGGGGCAGAAAGAGATGTTTGGAAAGAAGGCTGGACCAGAGATGAATTTTGGGGGAGATAATGGAGGTACAAGATGCACATGTGAGGACCAAGATCAAGGATGTCACATCCCTTCCTGACCTAAAGTGGAGTGAGGATAGAAGGTAGAGAGTAAAGGGTGTGGAAGGCCAGAGAAATCCTGGAGTATTAAGGGACAGAGAAATGCACCCCGAAATGAGGGCACATTTGGCAGTATGGAGGAAATCTGTGAGCCAGGGAGCAATCCTCCTATCTCTTGGATCCCCTCATACTTGACCTTTTCAGGCATCTTGGCTGTCTGATCCATGATGATGGGGGCTCCCTCCCATCCTGCATGGCTGTACCCCAAAGCTCCATCCTGCCTACCCTTCCCTTAATTAAAAGACTAAAAGAAATAGCAAGCTACTTGCCAGAGCCTTTAAATAAAGATATGGCAAAACACTTTTTTTGAAAAAGCATTGCATTTCATGACTCTGCCTCGATTTCTCTTTCTGCCTCTGTTTCCACCTTCCTTATTTCTATCTCTATCTCTGTCTCAGTAGATCATAAGCTTTTTGAGGTCAGGGACTGGCTTTTGCTTTTGCTTTTTGGATCCCCAAGCTTTAGCACAGTGACTTGAACATAGTAGGCCCTTAGTAAATGTTCACTTATTGATTGATTATCACTGTCTTTTTTTTCTGAGTGTCTCTGTTTCTTTCTTTTTCTATCTCTCAGGCTCTTTCTCTCAGTTTCCATAGATTTAACTATCAGGTCTATGCAGTTTGCTGCCAGATCTATACATCCAGACTTGGCCATTAGTCCCATTGACTTCACCAACTGCCCCACCGGCATTCCCAGTCGTATGCCCATGGTTTTTCCAAGCGCTACATGTCCAAAAGAAGGCTCATCATCTGTACCCAGGACATTTGTATTGTTCAGTCCTATCTCTGTGTGACCCCTTTGGGCTTTTCTTGGCAGAATGCTGGAATAGCTTGCCTTATCCTTTTCGAGCTCATTTTCCAGATGAGGAAACTGAGGCAGACAGGATTCGGTGACTTTCCTAGCGTCACCAAACTAATAAATGTCTGAAGCCAAATTTGAACTCGAAAAGATGAGTCTTCTTGACTCCAAGTTTGGCGTTCTATCCTGGGCTGGGTAATCACTAGTTGGGGGGTGATGTGGGGAAGAAGAGTCTTCTTCAAGTCTGGGGTCCCTCCCAGCTTGGAGAAGCTATGATTCTGTGCCCAAGGAGTATCAAGACTCCATCAGAGTCTCGTCCCAAGTTGTTCAGTGTTGTGATGTGTATACACACATACACACACACTCACACTCACACTCACACACACACATACACTCACATTCACGCACACACACGCTCACATACACACATTCACACACACATACACACACACACTCACACACACATTCACATACACATTCACATACACTCATATACACACACACTCCCACACACATTCACACACTCACACATACACACACTCACACATACACACACTCACTCACACACACACACACTCACACACACACTCATACTCACACATACACACACTCATTCACACACACACACACACACACTCACACTCACACATACTCACAGACACTCACACACACATTCACATACACTCATACACACACATACACTCACACTCACACACACACATTCACACACACAGTCACTCACACTCATACACATACTCACACTCACACATACTCACA
>JAJPUD010006121.1:60346-138354 GCA_023553655.1 Myrmecobius fasciatus | reverse complement strand
AAAAAGCTAGAGAAAGAACAAATTAAAAACCCCCAATCAAATACCAAACTTGAAATCCTAAAAATAAAAGGAGAGATTAGTAAAATTGAAAGTAAAAAAACTATTGAATTAATAAATAAAACTAAAAGTTGGTTTTATGAAAAAACCAACAAAATAGATAAACCTCTAGTTAATTTAATTAGAAAAAGGAAAGAGGAAAATCAAATTGTTAGTCTCAAAAATGAAAAGGGAGAACTTTCCACCAACGAAGAGGAAATTAGAGCAATAATCAGGAGTTACTTTGCCCAAATGTATGCCAATAAATTTGATAACCTAAGTTAAATGGAGGAATATCTACAAAAATATAGATTGCCCAGATTAACAGAAGAGGAAATAAATTACTTAAATAGTCCCATTTCAGAAAAAGAAATAGAACAAGTCATTAATCAACTCCCTAAGAAAAAATCCCCAGGACCAGATGGATTTACATGTGAATTCTACCAAACATTTAAAGAACAATTAACTCCAATATTATATAAACTATTCGAAAAAATAGGGAATGAAGGACTCCTGCCAAACTCCTTTTATGATACAGACATGGTACTGATACCTAAACCAGGTAAAACAAAAACAGAGAAAGAAAATTATAGACCAATCTCCTTAATGAATATTGATGCAAAAATCTTAAATAAAATATTAGCAAAGAGATTACAGAAAATTATTCCCAGAATAATACACCATGACCAAATAGGATTTATACCAGGAATGCAGGAATGGTTCAATATTAGGAAAACTATTAACATAATTGACTATAGCAATAACCAAATTAACAAAAAACATATGATAATCTCAATAGATGCAGAAAAAGCATTTGATAAAATCCAACATCCATTAAAAACATTAGAGAGTATAGGAATTAATGGACTTTTCCTTAAAATAGTTGGTAGCATCTATTTAAAACCATCAGCTAGCATCATATGTAATGGTGATAAACTGGAACCATTCCCAATAAGATCAGGGGTGAAACAAGGTTGCCCCCTATTACCATTACTATTCAATATTGTATTAGAAATGCTAGCCTTGGCAATAAGACAAGAAAAAGAGATTAAAGGAATTTGAGTAGGTCATGAGGAAACCAAATTATTACTCTTTGCAGATGATATGATGGTCTACTTAGAGAACCCTAGAGAATCAACTAAAAAACTGTTAGAATTAATCCACAACTTTAACAAAGTGGCAGGATACAAAATAAATCCACATAAATCATCAGCATTTTTATACATCACCAACAAAATGCAATAGCAAGAGATACAAAGAGAAATTCCATTCAAAATAACTATCGATAGTATAAAATATTTGGGAATATATCTGCCAAGGGAAAGTCAGGATCTATATGAGCAAAACTACAAAACACTCTCCACACAAATAAAGTCATATCTAAACAATTGGAAAAACATGAAGTGCTCTTGGATAGGTCGAGCGAATATAATAAAGATGGCAATACTACCTAAACTAATCTATCTATTTAGTGCTATACCAATGAAACTCCCAAGAGATTATTTAACTGAACTAGAAAAAATAACAACAAAATTCATCTGGAAAAACAAAAGGTCAAGAATTTCAAGGGAATTAATGAAAAATGCAAATGAGGGTGGCGTATCTGCACCACATTTAAAACTATATTATAAAGCAGTGGTCACCAAAACCATTTGGTACTGGATAAGAAATAGAGTAGTGGATCAGTGGAATAGGTTAGGTTCACAGGACAAAATACTCAATGACAATAGTAATCTAGTGTTTGATAAACCCAAAGACCCCAGTTTTTGGGATAAAAACTCACTATTTGACAAAAACTGCTGGGATAATTGGAAACTAGTATGGAAGAAATTATGCATTGACCCACACCTAACACCATATACCAAGATAAGGTCGAAATGGATTCATGATCTAGACATAAAGAATGATATTATAAATAAATTAGAACAATGTAGGATGGTTTATCTCTCAGACCTGTGGAGGGGGAAAGAATGTGTGACCAAAGAAGAACTAGAGGTCATCATCAATCACAAAATAGATAAGTTTGACTATATCAAGTTAAAAAGTTTTTGTACAAACAAAATGAATGGAGACAAGATTAGAAGGGTAGCAGTAAACTGGGAAAATATTTTTACATTCAAAGGTTCTGATAAAGGCCTCATTTCTAAAATATATAGAGAATTGACTCAAATATATAAGAATTCAAGCCATTCTCCAATTGATAAATGGTCAAAAGATATGAACAGATAATTTTCAGATGAAGAAATTGAAACTATTTCCGGTCACATAAAAAGGTGCTCCAAGTCACTATTGATCAGAGAAATGCAAATTAAGACAACTCTGAGATACCACTACACACCTGTCAGATTGGCTAAAATGACAGGAAATGATCATGATAACTGTTGGAGGGGATGTGGGAAAACTGGGACACTGATACATTGTTGGTGGAACTGTGAACGGAACCAACCATTCTGGAGAGCAATTTGGAGCTATGCTCAAAAAGTTATCAAAACATGCATACCCTTTGACCCAGCAGTGTTTCTACTGGGCCTATATCCCAAAGAGATTTTAAAGGGGGGAAAGGGACCCACATGTGCAAAAATGTCTGTGGCAGCCCTTTTTATAGTGGCAAGAAACTGGAAATTGAAAGGATGCCCATCAATTGGAGAAAGGCTGAATAAATTATGGTATATGAATGTCATGGAATATTATTGTTCTGTAAGAAACGACCAACAGGAGGATTTCAGAGAGGCCTGGAGAGACTTGCATGAACTGATGCTAAGTGAAATGAGCAGAACCAGGAGAACATTATACACAGCAGCAAGACTATACGATGATCAATTCTGATGGACATGGTTCTCTTCAACAATGATGTGATTCAAACCAGTTGTTCAGCGATGAAGACAGTCATATACATCCAGAGAGAGGCCTGTGGGAACTGAGTGTGAACCACAACACAGCATTTTAACGCTTTCTGTGAATATTTCCATGCATTTTGTTTTCCTTCTTAGGTTGTTTTTTTCTTCTTCTCTTTCTAGATCTGATGTTTCTTGTGCAGTAAGATAACTGTATAGATATGTATCCATGTATTGTATTTGTCATATAATTTATCCTATTTAGCATGTATTAGATTACTTGTCATCTAGGGGTGAGAGGTGGGAGGAAGGAGGGGAAAAACTTGGGGAAAAAAAGGGTTTTTGATAAGGTCAATGTTGAAAAATCACTCATATGTTTTGTAAATAAAAAGATTTATATTAAAAAAAATAAAAATAAAAATAAAATTTTGAAACTTAAAAAAAAAAACAAAAAAACAAAAAACAAAGGCCTTGGACCCAAGTTCAGATCCAAAGTCAATGCACCTTCAGAGTGTCTTCTTGTTGGTTGTGATCCTCCATTTTTATATAAGGCTAAAGGACTTGCTTCCAGGGTCAGTTCAATCAGGCACCTAGGCTGAGCTGCAGCTAGGACTGAATAACTGGAGTTATGATCCAGGGAATCAAAGCTTTTTGTTTGTTGGTTTTAAAGTAAGTTTCAGTGCATTTTTTGTTTTTATATTATAGTCATTTCTGGAGATACTTTCTTTCCTCTTTTCTCCAAATTGAACCCTACCTTAAAAAAAAAAGGCAGTTAAATGAAACACTAAATACAATGACCTTGTATGAAAAATATGTAACATTCTTTCCAGGTCATCAGATACAAAGAGTATTGAGAAAACTTGCAATAGTTCAGCATTGTAGAATACTGAACAGCTCTCAGTACCTACTTTGTGCAATAATTCATTAAGATATTAATCTATGAGCTGGCACACTTAGGTGAATATGAGTACTACATCTGTTCCCTAGCTCCAACTTCCATAACATGAGCATCTTACCAGTCTTAGTGCAAGTGTCTTCAGTTTCCTTTATTTGCCAAAAATTCCTCATTATAGTTTTGAACTTGGGCCTGACATCCCCTATTTATCAATCCAAGTACATGACCTGATCTCTCTGAAGCCTTCACCCTCTGCAATATGGTATTAAGAGAACAAATTGATGTCATTGCCCTGAAACAGCTTTACTCTTACTCATATTCTATCTTCTGCTATAATTCCTTTCTATTATATTCTCTGATCATCCCCAATCCCATAATTAATTCTCCTTCATCCTAAACCTCATCCTCTCAAACATTCTACATTCTTAGGCCTATAATCATTTGATTCTCTTTGTAAAATGTTGTATTCCAAAGCTGATTATGCTTGTTTCTTCTCATTCACTAGGTAATAAAAAAAGAGGAATCAGTCTCTTTTTATGTTACTTTTCTTATATGTATATATATAATATATATATATATATATATTATAGATATATGTAACATATACATATATATATATATATATATATATATTATAAGTACTATTGTTACTTTTAGAGCCTTAACTTGGAAGATAATTCAGGGGCCTTTCTTCCTTTAAGTTTCATATCCTTTTTCAAGATCATTTAGAACAGAATATTCTTGCTTTTGCCTATGGCTACTAAGACACTCTCTTCTTTCAAGAAAATTAATATTTATCTTGAAGTTGTCTTCTCCAATATAACCCCTGCCCTTATATTTGGAAATTTCAGTACCTACTATGATGTCTCCTAGAATCCTTTGATTTCTCAGTTTATTAATTTTTTCAACTCCCAGAATTTATATTTTCATTTCACTTTAAACACAGAGATGTGGTTTTACGAGAAGGCCTGACATAGGTCCCTTGTTATTCAGGTTTGATATTAGAATAATATGATATACTCTTAAGTCATCAAATAATTAACAAAAGGGTTTTATTTACCTATAGCATCAGAAGAGTAGCTAAGTGGCTCAGTAGATAGAGAATTGGGCCTGAAGTCAGGAAGACTCATTTTCCTAAATTCAAATCTGGCCTAAGACATTTACTAGCTGTATGACTCTGAGCAAGTCACTTAGCCCTGTTTGTCTCAGTTTTCTCATTTCTAAAATGAACTTGAGAAGGAATTTTCAAACCATTCTAGTATCTCTGCAAAAAAAAAACCAAAAAAACAAAACAAAAACAAAACAACAAAAAACTCAAAATGGTGTCACAGAGAGTCAGACATGACTAAAAGAACTAAACTAATTTAGAAAGAATATCCTCAAGAATAGTGTACAGGGTACAGTAGGATTTAGCTCCAGTTTGATAGTCTTAGCCTCTTTTTGGTAAAGTATCTGTTCTGGTAGGGCCAATATGATGACAAGAATGGTCTCTGAAAATCCACCAAATCTGAGAGCCTGAGAAATACAGATGGGTGGAAATTTTTATGCCTTTTGGTACCCAAAAAGTTGCATCAAGGGACAGCTTTGTCTCTTTAGGGAAAACTAATCCTTATTGGGGGAAATTATATGGAAGGAGGGATAAGAGGAAGCCTGGTCCTAACCCATTTTGAAGTATAGAAGGGGGGGGGCTAATATCTATGAGACTGTACTTTCACATTCTTTACCTTTAACAATTGTCATTAAGTGTTCTGCCTTCATGATCCTGGATGCTAAAAATTCTTATCCCTAATAATAACTTCCTGCCTTTTGATCCTTCTGTCTGCTGTACTCTTCTTAAGCCTATTTTTTGTCCTTACTCCACTCTCCAGTCTTTCTATCCCTCACTATACAGCTATCCCTTCTACATTATGGGGAATTAGGGATATGGAGCCCCTCAATATGGGAAATCTGTGTAAAATTTTCTGGCCCTCCCTTAATACCAGAGAAGAGATCTGAATTACTATGTAAATAGAAGGGGGAAAAGAAGTAATAGGAGAAAGATATAAGAAAGGGAGGGAGAGCTGTTTGAGGGAGGTGGTGGTCAGAAGCAAAATACTGGGGAGGAGGGAAAGGTGGAAAAGCATAACTTGGGGTAAATAAGATGGCAGGAAATACAGAATTAGTTATTTTAATTGTGAATGTGAATGGGAGGAACTCTCCCATAAAACAGAAGCAGATAGCAGATTGGATTAAAAGTCAGAATACTACAATATATGTTTACAAGAAATACATTTAAAGCAAAGAGATACATATAGAGTAAAGGTAAAAGGTTGGAGCAGAATTTATTATGCTTCAGGGAAAGTGGAAAAAAAGCAGGGGTAACAATCCTGATCTCAGATCAAGCAAAAGCAAAAATAGAGCTAATTAAAAGAGATAGAAAAGGAAACTATATCTTGCTAAAAGGTACCATAAATAATGAAGCAATATCAATACTAAATGTATATGCACCAAGTGGTGTAGCATCCAAATTCCTGGAGAAGTTGAGAGCTGCAAGAAGAAATAGACAGCAAAACTATACTAGTGGGGGATCTCAAACTTGTTCTCTCAGAACCAGATAAATTGAACCACAAAATAAATAAGAAAGAAGTTAAGGAGGTAAACAGAATGCTAGAAAAGTTAGGTATGATAGATCTTTGGAGAAAATTGAATGGAGATAGAAAGGAGTATACTTTTTTCTCAATGGTTCGTGAAACCTATACAAAAATTGACCATATATTAGGGCATAAAAACCTCAATATCAAATGCAGTAAGTCAGAAATAGTAAATGCATTTTTTTTCCAAATCATAATGCAATAAAAATCGCATTTAATAAAAGGTGAGGAGAAAATAGACCAAAAATTAATTGGAAATTGAATAAACTAATCCTACAGAATGAATGGGTGAAACAACAAATCATAGACACAATCAATAACTTCATCCAAGAGAATGACAATAATAAGACAACATACCAAAATTTGTGGGATGCATCCAAAGCAGAAAATTTTATAACTTTACATGCTTATTCACATAAAATAGAAAAAGAGAAGATCAATGAATTGCACTTGCAAGTAAAAAACCTAGAAAAAGAACAAATTAAAAACCTTCAATTAAATACCAAATTTGAAATTCTGAAAACAAAAGGGGAGATTAATAAAATTGAAAGTAAGAAAACTATTGAATTGATAAATAAAACTGAGTTGGTTTTATGAAAAAACCAACAAAATATATAAGCCTTTAATTAATTTGATTAGAAAAAGGAAAGAAGAAAACCAAATTGTTAGTTTCAAAAATGAAAAGGGAAAACTTGCCACCAATGAAGAGAAAATTAGAGCAATAATTAGGAATTATTTTGCCCAACTATATGTCAATGAATTTGATAATCTAAGTGAAATGGAGGAAAGGAATATCTACAAAAAATATAGATTGCCCAGATTAACAGAAGAAAAATATTTTTTTTGATAATCCCATTTTAGAAAAAAAAATAGAACAAGCTATTAATCAACTGCCTTAGAAAAAATCTCCAGGACCAGATGGATATACATATGAATTCTATCAAACATTTAAAGAACAATTAATTCCAATGCTATATAAACTATTTGAAAAAATAGGAAAATGAAGGTGGCCTTGCTGTACCAGACCTAAAATTTTATTATAAAGCAGTAGTCATCAAAACCATTTGGTACTGGCTAAGAAAAAAGAGTAGTGGAATAGGTTAGGTTCACAGGACAAAATAGTGAATAAGTATAGCAATCTAGTGTTTGACAAACCCAAAGACTCCAGCTTCTGAGATAAGAACTCACTATTTGATAAAAACTACTGAGAAAATTGGAAACTAGTATGGCAGAAACTAGGCATTGACCCATACCTAACACTTTTATACCAAGATAAGGTTAAAATGGGTTCATGATTTAAACAAACAAAAAAAAAGTTATAAGCAAATTAAACGAACATAGGATAGTTTACCTCTCAGATCTGTGGAGGAGGAAGGAATTTGTGAACAAAGAAGAATTAGAGATCATTATCAATCACAAAATAGATAATTTTGATTATAGCAAGTTAAAGAGTTTTTCTACAAACAAAACTAATGCAGACAAGATTAGAAGGGAAGCAATAAACTGGGAAATATTTTTACATTCAAAGCCTCTGATAAAGGCTTCATTTCTAAAATATATAGAGAATTAACTCAAATTTATAAGAATTCAAGCCATTCTCCAATTGATAAATGGTCAAAGACAATTTTCAGATGAAGAAATTTAAACTATTTCTAGTCATATGAAAAGGTGCTCCAAATCACTATTGATCAGAGAAATGCAAATTAAGACAACTCTGAGATACCACTACACATCTGTCAGATTGGCTAAGATGACAGGAAAAGATAATGATGAATGTTGGAGAAGATGTGGAAAAGCCGAGACACTGATACATTGTTGGTGGAACTGTGAACGGAACCAACCATTCTGGAGAGCAATTTGGAACTATGCTCAAAAAGTTATCAAACCGTGCATACCCTTTGTTCCAGCAGTGTTTCTATTGGGCTTATATCCCAAAGAGATCTTACAGGAGGGAAAGGGACCCACATGTGCAAAAATGTTTGTGGCATCCCTTTTTGTAGTGGCAAGAAACTGAAAACTGAGTACATCAGTTGGAGAGTGGCTGAATAAATTATGGTATATGAATGTTATGGAATATTATTGTTCTATGAGAAACAATAAGCAGGATGGTTTTAGAGAGACTTGGAGAGACTTCCATGAACTGACGCTAAATGAAATGAGGAAAACCAGGAGATCATTATACATGGCAACAGCAATATTACATGACAATCAATTCTGATGAACATGATTCTTTCCAACAATGAAATAATTGAGGCCAGTTCCAATGATTTTGTGATGAAGAGAGAAATCTACACCCAGAGAGAAGACTATGGGAATTGAGTATGGATTACAACATAGCATTTTCACTCTTTTTGTTGTTGTTTATTTGCATTTTGTTTTCTTTCTCATTTTTTTCCTGTTTGAGTTGATTTTCCTTGTGTAGCAAGATGATTGTATAAATATGTTTACATATATATGATTTAATATATATATATATATTTTTTAACATGTATAACATATATTGGATTACTTGCCATCTAAAGGAGGGGGTGGAGAAAAGGAGGGGAAAATTTGGAGCACAAGGTTTTGCAAAGGTCAGTGTTGAAAAATTATCCATGCATATGTTTTGAAAATAAAGAGCTTTAATTTAAGAAAAAAAAAGATAAATTCTCTAATCCTTCAAGTTTCCTTGCATTTGCTTATCTTTGTATGTGGAACATTTCTAACTCTTCTCTTCCAAAGCGAATGGAGTGTTTCTTTTTTTTACTTTAAATCCAGATTCAGATAATTCCTTTAACATGGTAAGTGATTAGTTAATGCTGCTATATTACAGTGAATTGGACTGAATTGGTGATAGATACAATCATAGAAAAGAAGGGTTTTGGAGACAGAAAAGATCTTCAAGGACACTAATTCCAATATTATTTTACAAATGAAGACACAGGTCCCCTTGAGGAAGCTGTGGAATTTACCCAAAGTCATTAGGCTAATTAACCCCAGAGTTTGGAGATCTAAATTCTCTCAATTCCCAATCTAGAATTCTTTCCACTTATCATATTGCCTGAGTACCCACATTTTAACATTTTCCTTGACTTTCAATAAGTTACTCTGGATATTTATTCCCTATTCCCTCCCCCAAGTCCTGTGTCACTAGAAGTAGGGAATAAACAAACCCCCTTTTTTATAAGCTTTTGTCAAATTCTAGATGAAAAATGCATTGTAATACAGATACAATGCAGAGATCTTTTTTTAAAAAATCACTATTTACTGAAGTATCCACAGAGATAATTTTGTGTTCTGATTGAGAATGGAGTTGAGAATGGAGAATGTATAGGAAGACTCAAAAAAAAGAGTTAGAACTCAGTTAACTATTTCATTATTCATACCAAAAATCATTCTTCTAGTTCCTCAATACAAAATCCATAATTAAACAAGACATTCTCAAAAAGCACTTCAGCAATATACTTAGGAAAGAATTCAATCAGTTGTTTATCCCAGGAGACCGAATGTCTTAATATGTTGTGCTATATTATATTGCAGGTTAGATCAAAGTTCAGCAAAAGATAAATATCACTCTTACACGTGTACAAATATATACTAGAAAAAAAATTTTAAAGATAAGAATTGGACTATAACTCCCAGTGATGTATGAGAGTTAGATATAGCCTTTATTTTGGAAATGAAAGTAAAATCAGTGATAAGCAATGGAATTTCCAGAAATGATTATGGGGAATTTGCAGAGAGCCTTTTTTAAAGGAAAAATTACCTGTGCACTTAATTGCACCCAAAATAATTTACCCAAGAGAAGGCTAAAAATGAATTGCAGATTATCCAATTAAGCATTATAAATTTAACTGTAAGAAGAGGGAGAATCAGGAAATTGTAAAGGAAAATTTCTGAAACTAAAGCTAATTGTGTCACAATAGAAGAACACTAAGGTTTGGAGTCAGAATGACAAAATCTTCTTTATCTGTGTTACCTTTAATCTTTCTGAGCCTCTACTTATTCACCTGTAAAAATGGGGATTATAAAATCTTAGAGCTAGAAAAAACCAACCCCTGCCTTTACAAATCAGGAAATAGAGATCCATAGAGGTAAAGCAACATATCAAGTTCATACAACTATGCAGCAGAACTGGAACTAAAAATATAGACAAACAAATAATCAAAGAAGTTTTATTTCCACTAGACTATTCTGCCTAATGATATTTGTTCAGCCTATTTTTTAGAAATATTATGGGGAATCAGTGCTCTCCCTCTTCATCTCTACTTGCTGCCTTCCCTGATTTCTCCAGGCCCCAACTAAAATCCTATCTTCTGCAGGAAGTCTTTCCCAAACTCTCTTAATTCTAATGCTTTCCCTCTATTAATTATTTCTTATTTATCCTATGTATAGGCTATACATATACACACATATGGGTACATGTGTGTGTTTGTATATTTCTCTCCTATTAGATTGTGAGCTCCTTGAGAACAGGTATTGTCTTTTGCCTCTTTTCATATCCCCATTGCTTAGAATGGTGTCTGGAAGGCACTTGATAAATGTTTATTAGCTGACTGTGACTCTGTGAAAAGTGAAGTACAATACAAATATGTCATTTATTTGTATATATTTGTGTAAATATATATATGCATATATACATATGTATATATATATATATATATATATATACCATAAAGATTTTTGTAATGTTCCAGTGTTCATAAACTATAACTTATTTTATTTGTATCTAGTTAAAAAGCAAAAGATGTAACAATTTTGAATTGCTACATTCAGTATTTTTTCTCAATGAAACTAACTCAGACTTTGCATGGCTTGCTGCATCAAATATGCTGTATTTTTCTGGTTTCACTCAGCAATAGTATTCATTTTTTCATTAGAACAATGACCTCAAATTGTTCCACTTTCACTAGCATTCAAGTAAAACTTAGAGACAATTCTACTGTATTCAATTTTCATAGAGTTTACTGCACTTAATTTGAACATAAAACTTTCTGAATTTGGATAATAATAACCTCAAAAATCCTTGCCTCAAAATACTTACAGAAGTATGTTTCAACAACAGCTTTATTTCAAGAAATTATCAAAGAAAACTACCCCAATATCTTAGATCCAAAGGGCAAAATAGATTTCACAAATCACTTCCTGAAAGAGATCCTGTTGTTGAGAGGTGAAACACTGTAACAGCGTTTGAGGGTTCCCAGGCTGGTGTTGTAGATTTTTTTGAAAGAATTCGAAGTCCCAATTTCCCAGTTGAGATTTGGCAAAAGGGTTTATTTACACTGAGAAGTTCTCAGTGGGCTAGTACCTGATTAGGAAAGTAATGAAGATTTGGGAGACAAAGAATTCAATTTTATTTGGCCTTCCCTGGCCCTGGAGATGGTCTCCAAAAATTACTTATTCAGCAAAATTGAACATAATCCTTTGAGGAAGGGAGGGAGAGGGGAAATGGGTATTTAATGAAATAAGGGACTTTCAAGAATTTCTGGTGAAAAGGCTAGAGCTAAATAAAAAATGTGACATTCAAACAAAGTCAAAAAATGTGAATCAAAAGAAACAAATAGGTAAACATAAAAGAGAAATCACAAGATTTAATACACTTAAACTGTTTACCTATGGGAAGATGATATATGTAATCCCTAAGAACTTCATTATTATTAGGAAAATTAGAAACAGTTTAGATATATAGAAAACTGGGGCATAATTTGTTTTGGAATGATACAAAAGCTGGGGCATAATTTGTTTTGGGATGATCTAAAAAAATGAAAGGGTGAAAAAGAGGAATGCATTGGAAGAATGAGGGAAGGAAGAGGTAGAATGGAGAAAGTTTTCTCACATAAAGATGCACATAAGAAAGCTTTAATAATGAAGGAAAAAATAAGATGTACACCTGGCACATCAGATGTCTCACTGAAATTGGTTCAAAGAGGGAGGAATATATTTATATCCATATATCTACATACATACAGATACATGCATTTATATTAATATATTACTATGTTACACAATTGTTATATTAACATAAACATTATATTATAATTATGTTAATATGAACATATATTGTGTTAAATTATTGCTATAATAATATGTTAATATAAATACATAAAACATATTTTATATAAACACATGGCTATACAAATATATTTTACCCAATATGGAAATAGGAGAAAAAGAGATTAAGAAAAAGGTGGGGGTAATAAAAGGAAAGTCAGACTAAGGGAGGTTTTGGTAAGAAGCAAAATAGAGTTTTCAGAAGGGACAGGATTAAAAGAGAGAAAGAGAGAGGGATAAATAGAATAAAATAGGATGGGGAAAAATACCGTAATCATAACTATGAATGTGAATATGATGAGCTCATTCATAAAATGGAAGCAGATAACAGAATGGATTGGAAACCAGAATTCAACAAGATGGTGCTTAAAAGAAACATACTTGAAACAGAAACAGAGAGTTAAAATAAGATGGAACAAAATCCATCCATATATGCTTATATATATTAGTATAAAAGGCAGTAGACATGATTTCAAAGCAAAAGCAAAAGCAAAAGCAAAAAATAGAGCCACTTAAAAGAGTAATCAGGAAAGCTACATTTTGCTAAAAGCTACCATAGACAATGAAGTAATTTTAAAAATTTACAGCATATTTCTCTAATAAAAACATCATTTCTCAAATGTGGAGGGAATTATTCAAATTTGTAAAAATAAGAACCATTCTCCAACTGATGGTCAAGGGATATCAATAGAAAGTTTTCAGAAGATGAAATTAAAGCTATATAGTCATATGAATAAAATGCTCTGGGGATCACTATTGATTGGAGAAATACAAATCTCTGAGGTACCACTTCACACCTATCAAGAATGACAATTCTTGATGACAGATTCTTTTTTTTTTTTAAGCTTTTTATTTGTATAACATATGTATGGGTAGTTCCCCATCCTTGATCTTTACAAAGCTTTCCAATATAAATTTTACCCCCAGTCCCCTCCCCTCCCCTAGATGGCAGGAAGTCCACTACATGTTAATAATGTTCAAATGCTTGAGAAGTTATGCAAGAAAAATCCTATCTACAAGGAAAAAAAAAGAATCAGAGAAAGGCAACACAATGCAAGCAAATGTCAATAGAGATCATGAAAATGTTACGTTGTGGTCCATATTTCATGTCCCTCTTTCTGGGTATATATGGTTTTCTTCAGTGAACAACTGGAACTGGTTTGAGACAATTCTTTATTGCAGAGAGCCATGTCCATCAGAATTGATCATAATGTAATACTGTTGTTGCTGTGCATGATGATCTCCTGGTTCTGCTCGTTTCACTCAGCATCAGTTCATGCAAGTCCCTCCAGGCTTCTCTGAAATCGTCCTGCTGGTCGTTTCTTACAGAGCAATAATATTCCATAACATTCATATACCATAATTTATTCAGCCACTCTCCAATTGATGGGCATCCCTTCAGTTTCCAGTTTCTAGACACTACAAAAAGGGCTGCCACAAACATTCTTGCACATGTGGGTCCCTTTCCCTCCTCTAAGATCTCTTTGGGATATAGGCCCAGTAGAAACACTGCTGGGTCAAAGGGTATGCACAGTTTGACAACTTTTTGAGCATAGCTCCAAATTGCTCTCCAGAATGGTTGGATCCGTTCACAGTTCCACCAACAATGTATTAGTGTCCCAGCCCTCCCACATCCCCTCCAACATTCATCGTTATCTTTTCCTGTCATATCTGACAGGTGTGTAGTGGTATCTCAGAGTTGTCTTAATTTGCATTTCTCTGATCAATAGTGATTTGGAGCAACTTTTCATATGACTAGAAATGGTTTTAATTTCATCATCTGAAAATTGTCTGTTCATATCCCTTGACCACTTATCTATTGAAGAGTGGCTTGAATTCTTATATATATGAGACAATTCTCTATATATTTTAGAAATGAGGCCTTTATCAGAACCATTAAATGTAAAGATGATTTCCCAATTTGATGCTTCCCTCCTAATCTTGTCTGCATTTGTTTTGTTTGTACAGAAACTTTTTAACTTAATATAGTCAAAATTATCCATCTGGTGTTCAATTAGGAGTTCCAAGTCTTCTTTGGACATAAATTTGTTCCATCTCCACAGGTCTGAGAGATAAACTATATTACGTTCCTCTAACTTGCTTACAAAGTCCCTCTTTATATCTAGATCATGAACCCATTTAGATCTTATCTTGGTATGTGATGTTAGGTATGGGTCAAGCCCTAATTTCTTCCACACTAGTTTCCAATTTTCCCAGCAGTTTTTGCCAAATAGAGAGTATTTATCCCAAAAGCTGTGGTCTTTGGGTTTATCGAACACTAGATTGTTAAGGTTAATGCCTAGGTTGTCCTGATAACCTATCCTGTGCCACTGATCAACTGCTATATTTCGTATCCAGTACCAAACGGTTGTGATGACCGCTGCTTTATAATATAGTTTTAGATCTGGTACAGCAAGGCCACCTTCATCTGCCTTTTTTTTCATTAATCCCCTTGAAATCCTTGACCTCTTGTTCTTCCAAATGAACTTTGCTACTATTTTTTCTAGATCTGTAAAATAATTTCTTGGGAGTTTGATTGGTATGACACTAAATAAGTAGATTAGTTTGGGTAGTATTGTCATTTTTATTATGTTCACTCTGCTTACCCATGAGCACTTAATATTTTTCCAATTGATTAGGTCTGATTTTATTTGTGTGGAAAGTGTTTTGTAATTTAGTTCGTATAGTTTCTGACTTTTCCTTGGCAGATACATTCCCAAATATTTTATCCTATCATCTGCTATTTGGAATGGAATTTCTTTTTGTATCTTCTGCTGCTGAACTTTGTTGGTAATATATAAAAATGCTGATGATTTATGTGGATTAATTTTGAATCCTGCAACTTTGCCAAAGTTGTGAATTGTTTCTAGTAGTTTTTTAGTTGAATCTCTAGGGTTCTCTAAGTATACCATCATGTCATCTTCAAAGAGTGATAATTTGGTTTCTTCATTACCTACTCTGATTCCTTTTATCTCTTTTTCTTCTCTTATTGCTAAAGCTAACATTTCTAATACAATATTAAATAGTAATGGTGACAGTGGGCAGCCTTGTTTCACTCCTGATCTTATTGGGAATGGTTTTAGTTTGTCTCCATTACATATGATGCTTGCTGATGGTTTTAAATAGATGCTACTGATCATTTTAAGGAAAAGCCCATTTATTCCTATACTCTCTAGTGTTTTTAATAGGAAAGGGTGTTGGACTTTGTCAAAGGCTTTTTCTGCATCTATTGAGATGATCATATGTTTTTTGTTAATTTGGTTATTAATATAGTCAATTATGCTGATAGTTTTCCTAATATTGAACCCGCCCTGCATCCCTGGTATAAATCCTACTTGGTCATAGTGTACTCTCCTGGGGATGACTTTCTGTAATCTCATTGCTAAAATTTTATTTTAAATTTTTGCATCAATATTCATTAGGGAAATTGATGACAGATTCTTAAAGATTAAGGAAAATAGATAAAATAATAAATCATTAATGAAGTTGTGAATTATCCAACTATTCTGGGAACCAATTTGGAACTATGCTTAAAGGGACATAAAATTGTGCATATCCTTTGACCCAATAAAACTACTGCTAGGTAGCCAAAGGAAAAGGAAAAGGACCCATATTTACAAAAATATTTATAGCACCTCTTTTTGTGGCAACAAAGATTTAGAAATTGAGGAAATGTCCATAAATTGAAGAATTGCTGGAGAAGTTTTAGGATATGCTTATGATAGAATACTACTGTGCTATAAGCAATGAGATGAATGGTTTCATAAAAACATTGGAAAACCTATATCAATTGATGCCTTAGTAAAGTGATTAGAACTGGATCCTTATGCACATTAACAGCAATATTGTAATGATCATCAGCTGTGAAAGACTTAGCTACTCTGATCAATGTAATAACCCCACACAACTCCAGAGGACTCTGATTGCATATTGCAGTATATTTTTCTTACTTTGTTTTTCTTTTTTATTTGTGTGATATGACTAATATGGAAATATGTTTTGCTTGATTTCACATGTATAATTGATATCATGGTGCTTGCCTTCTCTATGGATAGAGCAAGAATGAGAGGGAGATAATTTAGAATTCAAAATTAAAAATAAATAATTTTTACAAAGAGAATTGTAAAAGCATTTGGTCATCTCTTTTTTCCTGTCCTTGAACAAAGAATATTTTCTTATTCCAAAAATTTGGCCAAATGTATGGTAAATATTCACCCTTTCCCTTTTTCTTTTGTCTAATTCCCCTATTTTTTCTCGCCTATGAAAGATGTTACTTATCTATCTTAAATGGATGCAGAATGATGCTGACACCATATATTCTAAATCTGAAAAATTCTGAAAAGAAAAAAGAATACAAAAAACAAACAAAAGACTTAAATTTCTATTCTAGAAATCTAATGCTACTCCCATCAAGTTATCTTCCTTAAAGTGCTAATAATTTTTTTTTTTCAGTGTGTCTACTCAAGATATTTGACCCCCAGTTGGCAGATCCATCTATTAGATGAGATTTTCCTTGAACTCTTCAGGAACCAAGGCTGAGAAATTCCCTAACAGTTCAAAGAAATATTTTACGAGAAAACTCATCTATGTTCATTTCAGGTTAACATTTTTGTTGGAAATTGACCAAAAACATTTATTGAGACCTAGGACCCTTTTTGTACCTCTTTTGGGGATAAAAAAGACAAAAAATTAAGCAATTCCTGTCATCAAGGAGCTTACATTCTATTGGTAGTGTTGTGCTGCAGTTCCCATATCTGTTTCCCTCAATTGCTCTGTTTCTCTTAATGCTACAATTCCCATGTCCTAGTTTCCCTTAATTGTTCTGCCCAAAAATAACAACCCCTTTCCTTCTGACCATCAGAAATAATTGAACTCACATTCCAAAGGAATCATAAAACCTCCAGATGGTCCACCTCAATGTACCCCTTATCTTTTGACCCAGACTTACTGTCTTCCTTTTCCAAACTTAGCACTCTTTATTCCCTACCTGTCAGAACTGAATTGATAGTTTCCCTGAAACTCAGACCCCCCTCAGTTTCTCACCCCTCCTTCCACCCCGTGAGTCCTTTGTTTCCCTGAGCTATGAAACCTATAAAATCCTTGATGCCCTCAATGAGCTCCTGAATACTTTGTGACATTAGTCCTATTCAGTGGACTAGTCTTATCTCTTGATTAATAAAGTATTATCTAATCTCCAATGTGTGATACTGCCTCAGTTTCTCCCTGAGCATTACAGTAGATACAACTTTTACACATATGTATTTGTGGGTTTGGTTGAGTAAATAAATCATCCTATCCCACTTAAAGTAAATGATAAGATGTCTTGATACTTTAAGAAGGTAAAAACAAATTTCAATTAATTCTTCAGATTGAGAAATATTCTTAAAGAACTGGAAGGATTCCCTCCACTGTTTGAGGGTCCCAAGGACAGTATTGCAGATTTTGCAAAAGAATTTGCAGTTCCAGTCTCCAGGTGAGGCTTTGGCAAAAAATGAATTTATTTTCACTGAGCAGTCTCAGTGGGCTAGATTCTGATTAGAAAGATAGCAAAGATTTGGGATATGAGCTTCAATTTTATTTAGCTTTCTATGGCCTGGAGCTAGGGATTGATCTCCAGATGAATTGAGGGACTAATTTCCAGGTCAATAATGAGTAGTTATTATGCCCCAAGCCAAGATCTCCAAATGAATTGAAGGTGGGAATTATTTTGGGAGTTTCCTGAAGCTAAGTAGAAAGGTAGGGAGAGGTTGTCTGGAGATTCAGGGTTTTCTAACCCAGGTCCAGCTTTACAAAGATCAGGGGACCACAGAGTCTCTATTACATCAATAATGACAGAAAGATTACTTGAACTGACTGGAGAAGAAGTTCTTCATACCCTGGAAATGATCTAGAAAATAGAAGTCCAGTTTAGAATCCAAGCGATTATGAGCATCAGAAGGAAATTCATATTTTATTGAATAAGAATTGTCATCTGGAGGGAGGACTTTGTTAGAAGCTGGGTAATATTCTTCCTCATCAGTCAGAATCATGATTGATCATTATGTTACTCAGAGTTTGTGTATTTTAAAGTTGTACATTTTTATATTGTTGTTACCAGTTCAAGTTCTGTAAAGTTTGCTCAAATATAACTTTATTTTAAAATTTAAAAAAAAATTTTCTTAACTAGACATTAAAAATTGTTTTTTGTTTCTAAGAACGAGTGTGTAAATATATTTTCTCTTTGAACCAATTCTGAGGAAAATTAGCTTCAAGAATTGCCTGCTACTCCTTCCCCCATTTTTTATTGTATTGTAAAAACTCTTTCCTATATACCTCTTTTATGTGAAATAATTTTCTCATTTTCTCTTTCCCATCCACTTTCTCCCAATACCTCCTTCTTTCTTACCCCTTCAATTTTTTTTGGGTGGACACCATTCCAGTATAATCAACTCTTATTGACTTTGCATTCCAGAACTTCGAGGCATTATTTTAAAGTTTTTTGAGAGGAATGTTGAGAGAGTTGAGCTCTGAATTGCTTCAATTCTATTATTTTCAACTCTGACCATTCTTGGAAAATATGACCACTGACAGAAGAAGTCCAACTCCTGTCCTAGTTTTCTAGATGACATGAAAATGGAGAAAATTGTTTGACCAATGCAATGAAATATAAAATGCCTTTTCCGCAATCTTGTAAATTGTTTCAGGTTTTGATGTTTCTCTCAATCTCCTGGGAGAATACATATAATCGTAATTTTAGATGATTGCTTTTTAAAAAGTTTTTCTTTTAAGTCTTTTGTGCTAAGCATTTCTTTTGTGTGAAAAGGAAATAGTCATTTTATACCTCTTTACAAGGTACAATTCTATCCTACTCCTTTTTTGAGAATGTGTGGAATTAACTGAATGAAGACACTCTCATGGTGAGCCTTAATTATGATTTGAGACTTTATAATAACAAATATAACTATAGCTAAAAGTTGCAGGTGTTTGGCTCCTCCTATTTCTCTTCACTTCTTAATTAGCATCTAAATACTTCTTTTAAAGGTGATGATGGCTTTGAATTCACTTATCTGAGGATATCTGCTTGTAATAGCAGTTCTCCAGGGAAATTTAAATTAAGAGTTTATTATTATTGACTTGTATTCTTTTGTTTCTGGCTTAGATTTCTGAGATTAGAATGTAAGCCTGACTCCCCCAAACAAAGGACACATAGAGTTAAAATTAAAGGGTGGAAATAGAATCAAAATATGCTTCAGTTGAATTAAAAAAAAACTCAGGGGTAACAACTATGATTTGAGACAAAGCATAAACAAAAATAGAAAGTTAAAAGGGATAATAAGGAAACTACAATTTGCTGAAAGTTACCATAGACAATGAAGTAATATAAAAAAAAATTTTTAAGTTTCTCTGATAAGACTCATCTCCCAAATATATACTGAGTATAGAATTGAATCAAATTTATAAAAATAAGAGTCAATCTCCAATTGATAATTATCACAGTTTTCAGGAAAAAAAATCAGTTATTTATAGTGATATTAAAATGCTCTAGATTACTATAGATTGGAAAAATGTAAATTAAAACATCTTTGACGTACTATCTCACACCTATCAAGAATGTCAAATGCTGGAGGGGAGGAAGGAAAAATAGCCATGCTAATGAACTGCTGTGAGAGTTATGAACTCATTCAACCATTCTGGAAAACAATTTGAAATAGGTCCAAAGGGCTATAAAACTGCATACCCTTTGGGTCCACAATACTACATGAGGTCCATATACAAAAGAGATCAAAGAAAAAAGATCTAGGGGTATAAAAGTATTTATAGCATTTTTTTTTCATGGTGGCAAAAGAATTAGAAATTGAGGAAAGTTCACCATTTGATGAATGACTAAATACATTATGGAATACTATCATGCTGTGGGGAAATAAGGGGTATGATTTAAAAAAAAATGTGGCAAGGCCCTCTATTAACTGATATAAGTATAAAGTGAAGTGAGATGAACAGGAAGTCATTGGGTACAGTAAATACATGTGTGTGGGGTAAAAATGCAATCCCCAGCTCAAAATCATTACTCAGAGATCTCTCAAAGTGAAGATTAGAAGTTTATTATAATCTTGCAAAATTCTGGATGATCATTCTCCTCCGGGGCAAGCCAGGGAGGAGAATGAGGCGGGAGTTTGAACAGATCTTTTATAGATAGAGAGAGCCACTGGCTCCTAGGATCTGCCAATCTCCAGAACAAGGTATCTCCAGCTCACTCATCAGAGACCTCTTCCAAATAGGATTCCCAGTCAAAAGTCTAGTCTGCCTTTGGTATTCTAAAAAGCCACTCTTAATCCCTTTTTGCATTATTCTAGTTAGTAATTCCCAATGAAAAACCACACTAGCCCCTCACAATCATTATTCTGAGAAGTCCTCAGTTTCATTCAAATCCCTCCTCTTTTTCAACATGGGGACTTCCTATCTTCATTGGAATCCTTGTGACATAATCTATGTTGGACTCATGATTGTTTTCCAAAGCAAGTTGAAAAATTCCCAAAATAACACACAATTCATTTTTCCCCTCCCAAAGTTAATGAGTCCTTGTTGTTAAGCATAATTTCAACTCATCCACAGGATCAGGTTCTACAATCCATTCTTTTGCAGCATCCACCAACCTCAATGTCCTTCTTCCAGACACAGATAAAGATCCAGTCTTAGGGTTGATATTTGTGCACCATGAACCCCAAAGGTGGAGTCTAAGCAATGAGTCCTTTAGCAAGTTGTGAGACATTTTCTAATGAACAAATCCTTAGTATCTAGTACAGGATCTATACTTCCTTTCCCTCCAGGAGGATAAGAATGTCCATTCAAAAGCTCATAGGTTGACAATTCAATGTCCCTCCAGGGTTGAGTTCTAATCCTAACAAGGCCAGTGGTAGCTATGTTTCTGACTGCTAATCCAGTGGACTGTCTCTTGATCTCAACCTTGCCTGAGAATGCCAGGGATTATGAAACTCCAGGAAATCTCTAAAGCTCAGGCCAGGGATAGAAGGATCCTATCAGTGAACTCTGACTGCTTGGACTCTCCTACTGCCTTTGTTTCTTAATCAGCCAGGTGATAGCCCCAGACTTCAAAAGTGTTTCAAGCCTATTGATCTTTTAACATAGGCATTCAGCCTCTTTCCTTCCACTTACTCTGAAGGAGCCATCTATCTGCTGGGTTAAGATTATCATCTTGAGATAAGAACAAATCACCCCTTCTCAAATCACCCAACCCAGCATCTTTGGGGTTTTCACTCTGGAACTTGTCTAAAGATCCCTCAAACAATTACATATTCTGAAGGAACATTGTGGTCAAATAGATAATACAGATAGAAACTATTCATCATAACAAGTTATCCAAATTTTTTTTTTTTTTTTTTTTTTGCTTTTTGCTGAGGCAGTTGAGGTTAAGTGACTTGCCAAGGTCACACAGCTAGGGAAGTGTCTGAGACCAGATTTGAACTCAGGTCCTCCTGACTTCAGGGCTGGTGCTCTATCCACTGCGCCACCTAGCTGCCCCTACGCCACCTAGCTGCCCCAAGTTATCCAAATTTTAACTCAACATTATTCATACAGCAATTGGGGAACCCAAAGTTTTACAGTCACTTTCAGTTTCCCCCTCTTTTTAAAGGCTTGAAGATTTCTCACCCCAAAACACATCCTCCACTAGGGCATCTATGACCCAGATTTGCAGGCTGATCTCTCCCCAGTAGTAACTATCATCCATCCTCCATCATTTAGAACCAACACTCACATCAGTGGAAGCTTTCAGGAACCACTTCAGTTACTCCTGAACTTAGCTAAATTTTGAACTCTAATGATTAAGCAAGAGGATGACAGGATATTGCCCTCAGAACAATGAACAGGAATCAGAGACCCAGTCCCACCAACTCCCATTATCTGTCTTGGAAACCCAGTTATCATAGACCAGATTGGCATCTGGCAGCCATAGAACTCCAGCACTGTGGAGGCCTGAGGCCTTAGGGCCCTTGTCACACCATTCTCATTTCAATCAGTCCAGATCCAGACTCATTTGGGACAAAAGGACAAAGGTCTCATCTTCTGAAGCTGCTTCAGGCTGACAAGGGGCGTAGCTAGATCCAGTGGGGTCTGACTGAAGAGGGCAGATAGCTGGTGCTGGTGGCAGTGGCTGCAGCTGGTGCTAAGTGTCAGAATCAGGTCTCAGGTGACTCAGGTTGTCCAAGTGGTTGGAATTTCATCACTCAGAGAATGGAAGAAGCAACTCTCACAAATACATTAAAAATGCAAGGACTAAAATTGAACAGAAGAGAAAGAACATACAAAAGTGACCAGAAACTGGAAACCCCACCCAGAAAGGGCTGAAGGGGAGGGTGAGGCTATCACGAATGCCTCTTGTCCAAATAACCTTCCCTAGGATAAACACCAAAAATGTTTTCCCAAAATCATTGCTTTCCTTTCCTCAAAAGAATAGGTATATTGGGCAAAACATTGTGCCCCTCAGTGAGTATGACTTTTCCCTGCAAAAGCCCTAGATTCTCACAAGGAAAAGCTTTCACACAACCAGTGCAGATGTTAATACAACAAAAAGCAGCTTGAAGCCTCTGCAAGAAGCACATTTGTCGGCCTTTCAGAATTTACCTGCCTGGGAGCTATATGAGGGAATACAGGAGTTAGGTTGGGGGTCAAAGTTGCTATGATCCTGGGCAAACAATCAGCAACATGGGCAGCTGATCTGTAAGCCTGCTTCCCCTCACCTAAAGTGAATCCCCTTCATTTAAAAGAAACAACAGAAACCTCTCTGGTTTTTTTTTCTTTGCATTGAATTGTTTGGCTATCAAAAATCCCCTTTCTTTCCATATAGCATCCATGATCATGCAAAACATGAAAAAGGCATTTGAAGTTAATATAAATCTTTGATAAGTAACCAAAGGGGTCCAGGATTGGGGTTCCAGAGACCTCAACAACCTAGCCCTGTCTTCCATCAACATATAATGTAAAAGGTTCTAGGCAGATTAGTTTACCTTTCAAAGTCCTAAAAGAAAAAACCAAACCTTAGCCTAATCAGGACCTGCTAAGATTTTCTACTCCTCTCAAACAAAAGGGAAGTTTCTGATAACGTTTTACTGATAAAGAAACTCTAGCCCCAGAAAGCAAGAGTTAAAGATGTTATAGCAGTGAACAGAGAATCCTCCAGAGCTGGACTGCCAATTATATATATATGTATATATGTATATATATATATATACACACACACACACACACACACTTTATTGTGTTTTACATCTTCCACTGACCACTTGCTCTGATTACAGAAATTTGCTATAAGAGGAAAAATCAGGGACATGATACTTAAATAGTATCAGAACTGGTTCTTCAGGTCTTAACCTGAAAACACATACAGGATAGAGCATCCTTAAAGCAGTTTACTTAGGTAGCTGTCTTAATTTTTTTTTAATAACTCCACCTTAAGACATACTCAGGAACAATCAGGTGGGTTCTCACCACTAGGAAACTGAATCAGAAGAATCCCACCTTCAGCAGAGATGAAGATTGTTCTTCTCGTTCGTTCCCAGACACTAGCTTCCACCTGCAATGATTCCTTCTGAGTAGCCCATGGCATATTCCTTTCAGATGGTGGATCACTGGCTTGATGATCTTTCAGACAGTCATACCTGAATTTAAAACTCCAAAGATCAACTGCAGATGCAAGAGATTTTATCTCCTACAGCAATTCTCATTAATCAAAGCTTCAAATGAATCTAACTCAAATATTACAGTAAAAGATTCAACCTAAAAGTTCACAGCTTTATACAGCTTATCTTTCATATCTAAGTAGATGGTTTTAAGTTCAACATTACAGATCATTTCTCTTTTAAAATACCCAATACATAGAAAAATTCTAAATTGCATTTTATCTATAACAGAAACATTCAAAAGGGGAAAAGCAAAAACTATTATTCTCAGAGTCCCCTTAACAATGAATAAAATTTCAAGATGACTCAATACAATCAATTAAAACTCATACAGAATATCCTATTTCCGCATAAAAGGATCTTTCAGATTTAATATTAACAATTGCTTTTTAAGAATAGAGAAATTATTAAGTCCACTTACTCCAATTGAGGAGTCCCTACAAACCTTTTTGGAAGCAGCCCCAAATCTATCAGATTGTAATGCTCCAGGAGAACCTGAGGCAGTATCACATATTGGAGACCAGTTAATATTTTATTGATGTTAATTGAGATTATAGAATCCATAGCTATGGATCTGGACCTCTTGCTGGGCCTCTTGTCTCAAAGCACACAGTCCATTGAGAGTTTAGACTGGCAAACATTAGCCAGCTGACTCGATCTCAATGTATCCAGCAGTTAGTGAGTTTGGTCACAAGATTCTTATAGGGCTCCCGGCATTCAGGGGAACAAAGAGCTCAAGAGGCAGAAGAAAGGGTAGGGCAATGGGGGGATTGGAGTTCCAGGAAAGGACTATCAATTCAGTTTTGAGAGGTTGGGGGTATGGAGGAAGAGTGATAAGTTTGGAAAGGAACTAGAAGACAGTAAGTCTGAGGCCATAAAGATAAGAGGTATGTTGAGATGGCCATCTGGAGGTTTTATGACTCTTTGGAATGCTAGCTCAATTATTCCTGATGGTCAGAAGGGGGGGAGAGAATGCTACTGAGGTAGAACAATTAAAGGAAACTGAAACAAAGCAATTAAGGGAAACTGAGACATGGAACTGTGGCACAACAAGATCAGATTGAGATCCTGCTCTAGGTTTTTGTTTTCATATTCCTTAAATAAAGAGACCATCATGCACTAGAAACATCAAACAATTTGATGAAGACAGATGGGATACCTTAGCAGGAATAAATCGCTTTCAGAAAACTTACTATTCCAACAAATCTCTTAAAGTAACTATAAACTAAAAAAAAAAAATTCAGTAATTAACACCATGTAAATGTAGGTTGTTCCTTTAAACAATATAATTAATTGATGTTTCAATCAGCAAAGAGCTGCAGTTACTTAGGGACTTACAAAAAGCGGCTATACCACACTTAGATTGTCACCTGGCAAGGCTCTTCCCACATAGTTGCCCTTTCCCCAACTCTACATAGCATTTCTTTCAACTACACCATGCTTCCCGACTCCCACTTCTCACAGCTAACTTTTTAGGGTGCCATGTCCCCCAAAATCTAATCTGCCAGCCAAAGGCAGGCCCCAACCTCATAAAGATATCTCCCTTCCCTTTTCCATCTCTCTCAGCCCCAGATGCTACTTGCTCCTTTCATTTCTTAAAGAAGCAGGCAGTGTGGGGGGAGGGAGATGAGTTAAACCTTACCCTTTAAAGCCAAAAGATTCCTTCCTGTTTCTCCCTCCCTCACTGAAATCATCCAAACCGGTCAATTGTTTCTACAAATCAATCTTTCTTGTCCCATTTCTTTAAATCACCTTCTTCTATTTATTTATATTTTTCCTTTTTTTTTCTTTAACTTGACTCTTCTCTATTTCCACTTGCTTCAAAACTTTAAACTTTAAGATTCACAATACAGTGAATGGTTAAATAACTCCATAAAACTAATACACATGTACAGCATGACAAACTTTAAAACATAACTTATAATGCTTACAAATTACCCAAAATATCTTTCAGAAGGTAACCTAAGTTACCAGAACTTTTGAAAAAGCTATTCTTAAACTAACTCAAATCACATACAGCTTTTAGAAATTTCTTTTTCAATGCTAAAAGGTCAATTATTCAAACGAATTCCTAAGATCTCATACCCAAAATAAACAGATCTAACATGCACAAGGCAACAATAATTATTTCCCACAGTTTCAGAATTTAAAAACTAAGTTCCCCCAAAATTCAATATACCAATAAACCAAAAAGGATATAGCTTTTTCCACTTAAGTAAATTTTCTAAAATTCCAATTAAATGTTGCAAACAAACTGGATTACCATTTGGTTGTATATATATATACATGCACATACATACACATATATGTGTATAGTATATATACATATATATGTATATACATATATATGTACACACACATTTTAAACTGATTCCCAGAAACTTTCCCCCAAGTTTTTAAAAGCTAATCAGCATCAGTTTCCTTTGTTCTCTCTCTTCCCTCCCCAGGCAGAGCAGCTTCTTGAATTAGATAAGACTTCATTGCTCTCTCTCTCTCTCTGCCAGTGTTTAAAACAGCTAACCTTTTTCTCTTTCTTTTTCTTTCAAAATAGTGCAAACAGATTACAATTAAGCACAAGTTGAAAATCACAAGCATTTTATGCCAAGCATCAACATGGAAACAATCCCAATATAAAAACTACTCTTCACTAACTGACTGGGTATAGTTTCTTTTTCTCTCTCCCAGGCCCTGAGTTCCCTGCTATAGTCAGGGAACAGGAAGGGAAGAGAAAGAAACTATCTTTGCTCTCTCTTCACTCTCTAGTGACCAATTGTCAAACTCCTCAACTATTATTCTAATGGATTTTCCTGAAGTTCCAAACTTGGCCAGAGTTGGGTCCACGGGAAAGTCTCTCTTTTTCAAATTAATTCACTCTATTATAGATATTGGGTCCCAGAAACTGATCTGTTTGGAGACATCTCCATAGTTCTCCATTACTGACTGATTAATTTAAGTATTCCCATATGTATACATATATTCGATTTGCCAATATTTTAACATAATTAAGATGTAGTGGATATCCTGCCATCTAGGGGAGTGGTGGGGAGTTGGGGGGGAAAAATTTGTAACAGAAAGCTATGTAAGGGTTATTGTTGAAGAATTACCCACACATATGTTATGCAAATAAAATAAAAAAATATTATAAAAAAAAATTTAAGTATTCCCTCCAGGTTTTCTCAAGTACCTTGGCTTTCTTCTGCTAATTCATCCTCCTCAATGGAATTGCCTGTGGAAGCCAGAGATTTGCATATTCCAATTCCTCTGGATTGAAGGGACTTTTTCCCATTTAGGCCTAATTACTCCTCCGCCCTGATCTTGTAGCAGCAATGCTCTATCATTCTCCTTACCTCTTCCCCTTTTAGTTCGTTAATTTATCTCAATCCCTAAGACGATTCCCTAATGAACTTCTGGCTGGTATTCTCTGATTTAGATCCTGGTTTTGAAGACTAGACTGCAGAGGATTCCAGAGAAAAGACTTACTGAATAAGCTCTTAGGTGACCACTGGCAAAAGGGTGACCTTTTTACAGAGGAATTATGAAGAAAATGCAGTCTAACTACACATTAATTTTAGGAGAGCTAATCTCTCACGCCTCCCTCGGCTGCCAATGATTCCCAAACTTTCCTGAGGCTTACCTTAAGTTACACATGTAAATTCTCCTGACCACGAGCTCAATTCAACTTATACACCAGGCTCACTTCTTCTTCTATCTTCACTGAGTCTCTATTTAGTGTGCTTTTGCAGAGAGGAGACTGGTACCCGTTTTGGAGACAGGGACAAAAGGTCCCTTGGGCACCATTGTGTCTCCAAAACTGAGCAACAAGCATTCCCTTACCAGGCATTTATCCCAGAGATGAGCCCCCAAAACTGTGTGGGATAAAAATGCAACTCCCAACTCAAAATCATTACTCAGAGATCTCTCAAAGTGAAGATTAGAGGTTTATTAGAATCTCGCAAAATTCTGGACAGTCATTCTCCTCTAGGGCAAGTCAGGGAGGAGAATGAAGCCGATGTTCTCTTTGAACAGATCTTTTATAGATAGAGTCACTGGCTCCCAGGATCTGCCAATCTCCAGAACAAGGTATCTCCGGCTCACTCATCAGAGATATCTACCAGACCTCTTGCAAATAGGATTCCCAGTTGAAAGTCCAGTTTGCCTTTGATATTCTAAAAAGCTACACTTAATCCTTTCCTGCAGTGTTCTAGTTACTGATTCCCAATGAAAAACCACACCAGTCTCTCACAGTCATTATTCTGGGAAGTCCTCAGTTTCCCATTTCACTCACATGTGTATCAAGATGTGATCTTAGAGAGAACTAAAATATTATGTGAGTTTCAGTATCACTTGTCAAATAATTACCTATGATTGAGTACAAAATAAAAATCCATGAGACCCTGGAACAACATAATCACAAGAAATATGATAGCTTCAATGATTCATTGTTATTGGCATGATATATTGGTCCTACCTCAGTTCTTTTGTTTGAAATTCTAATAGTCTGCACACATATATATCCTTTCATTCTTTTTTGGGTACCACTACTATGGGCAATAAGCAAAGACTGTTGGATTTTATGATGATACTGTTGAGTTTGAGAAGGAACACAAAAAGCTTGGGGGATCACAGATGGGTTTTGCAAGGTGTCTCCAAAAATTTTTCAGGCTTGAATGCATTTCCAAGTCAAGGGACCAAGTTTATTGTAATTGTAATGTAAATGTAAATTCCAAGAGAATTTAGCAAAGAAATAGAAGCAAAGAGACACATTTGTCTGGTTCTTCATGTTATAGAAACGCTAATTTTATGGCTTAATGGTAGAACCAAGGAGTGGTCTCAAGAATTTGATTATCACTGACCAACAGACAATAATGTTTGTAGGACTATTTTAAGGCTGGAAAACTTGAAATCGATGACAGATGGATTGTTAGAACAATAGTCTCAGGATCTCTAATATATCTTCCCTAAAATCTAAGGGAAGAAATAATATTATATTCCGAGGCCAGAGGGTTTTTATAATCATTGACAGAACAATAGCAATCTTAGATCAGAGGGCCTCAGGATCATATATTCCAAAACCAGAAGATTTAGAATCACTGACTTATTGCTAAAACAGAAACCCCCCAAGGTCAGAGTACCTTAAAATTATTGCTATCTCCCCTAGAAACTATATTACATCATTTTCCCTCTCAAGCAGTTGCACCCCAAATTCATTTGGGGAAAAGGGATAGACATCTCATCTTCTGGAGCTGCTTCATGCTGATAAAGAGAGCTGTCCCAGGTTAGTGGGTGCAGACTGAGGAGGGGAAGCATGTGACTTGAGGGTGTTTAACAGCCCTTTCATAATTTACTTGGGCACACACTGGGCAGACCTGTTTAATTATTTCTCCTAGTTTGTGAACAGTGAAGATAGGTTTCACAAGGGATTGGAGAGCATTTTTTCCCCAAATGGGTAGCTTGGTATAGACCAAAGAGAAGTTTGGCCTCTGCCTTTGGGATTAGAAGCTGGCTTGAGGGTGTCTGAAACCACCCAGAAGGAAAAGGGTGTATCCCCTTTCTTCTGCAATGAGCTATATGAAGTGGTGTAAGAGTCAGGGAGCTGAGGAATTAAAGGTGTCCTGGTCAGGAAAAAACAGGCAGCTGAATCTGCAAGCCTGTTCCCCTTGGCTTGATGTGAATCTCCCTTCTGGTGTCCTTTACAAAACATAACAGAAACCTCTCTAGATTCGTGGAGAGCTTGCAATAGCTGTAGAATTGCCCTGCATATTTAATAGGAGAATTTTTGCTGTCAAAAGTTCCCTTTCTTTCCATTTTAGCCCTATAAATGTACAAAATATGAAAAGCATATTTGGAGACCATAAATGTTCCTTCTCATTCCTTTCCCCAGTTCCAAAGCCTTAGTAAGAGCAATGAATTCAGCTTTCTGGGCAGATGTTCCAGGGGGTGTGTGACCGCCTCCAAGGGGCTATTGAGGATCACCACAGAATAACCTGTTTTCCTTTTCCCTTTTTCAAGAATATTGAACCCATCTGTAGACTATTCACCATCCGGGTTGTCAAGAGGAATGCCCCTCAAGTCAGGTTGACTGAGTAGACAAAATCTAAAGCTTCCTTGCAATTATGAATAATGTCACCCAACAACTGAGTGTTGTCAGGGAGCAGAGTGGCAGGGTTAAGAGTGGGACACAATCGGAGAGTCAGGTTGGGGCTGTCTAGCAGGAGAGCCTGAAATCTGGTAAGCCCCCCAAGGCACTGATGATTTGGCTTCCAAAATGCTCTGAACCCAGTGGGGGGTTAGAATCTCCGATGACTGGCCTAGGGGGAGCTTGGAGGCTTCCTCAATTAGAAGGATTGTAGCAGTTAGCTCTAAGGCAGGGGATCACCTCAAAGACACTCAGTATCTTTGAGAAGTAAGCAAGGGGTCCAGGATAGGGTTCAAGAGATCCTAGTTGAGGTGAGACCCCCTAGGACCTGGTCCTGCCTTCCATCAATGTACAGTGTAAAAGGCCTTATATAGTCTTAGCCTGGGGCAAGTTAGGTTTCAGGGTCTTAACAGACTGATAAGACTGTATGGACTTTTAGACAAAAAAACTTCATAGCCCTAGGTAGGGGAGGGAGCTGGAAGTTAAAGTTGCCATGGCTGCAGACAGAGATGCTTCTTGGATGGAGCTGAAAATCAAGATATCATCTACATCCAGGATAGCCACTCTATCCAAATATGTGGGGGCTCTCTTGGAAGCCCTGAGTACCTCCATGTTATGGACATGACTGCCCATATTAATTGATTAGAGTTATGTTTCCCTGGATCTGCCCCTTCAAGGGCAAAAAGAGATTGTGAATCTTTATACAATGGTATGCAAAAGAAACCATCTTTAAGATCTAAGGTAAGAAAACCATTGTGTCCCCTTAGATACTTGTATTGGGCTCATGGCTTCTACTGACCATTTGCTCTGATTATAGAAATTTGCTGAGAGGAAAAAGCAGGGACATGATTATAATAACATAAAAACAGGTCCTTCAGGCTTCAGCTGGAGAGCACATACATGACAAGATAAAGCATCCTTAGATCTGTTTGGCAACTGATCATGCAGTAATAATTCTACCTTATAGCTAGAATCAGAAATAATCAGATGAGAAACAAAGAAATGGAACTGGGAAACTGAGTCAGAAGGATCCTACCTTAAGCAGAGGGCAAGGTTGTCCTCCCAACTTAAACTCATAGGAGATTTTAACATGTTTTATATGTGTAAACTTATCCTGGTGCAAAGGATCAATCATTATAGTTTATAGATTCTTAGTAAACACATTCCTTGTTTAGAAATGATAAATCCTAAACAGGCTCAGTTCTCAGGGCTGATGACCTTGCTTACCCTGATGGTTTCAAGAAAACTGGCAAGATTACAAATTAAGGGGAGTTGACAGAGACCTCAGAGAAGGGGCTGAGCTTGATGTTGCCCACCCCAACTATTCTTAATGTTTGTGTGGGCTGTGCTTTTTGATAACTCCACACACTCAGTGAAGGGGGAAAAAGTGTTGCACACCTCATATTTAGAGGTGAACTGATAAGGCTTTCACCTCATCCCTCTTGTTCCACACACAGTAATTACCAATTTCAGACTTAACATGATGACAATACTCCAGATAACTTAGTTAACAATTTAAAAATTTTCCTAATAGCCAAATAGTCTTAGCTATTAGTTCCTATTCCCTTAAATAAGTTTCCTTTTTGTTTGAAAGAGAAAACAAGACAATTTTTTTTTTTGTTGAGGTAATTGGGGTTAAGTGACTTTGCCCAGGGTCACACAGCCAGGAAATATTAAGTGTCTAAGGCCAGATTTGAAGATAATTTTTAAAATTGAAATAGAACAAATTTTAAAAATTGACTTAATTTTAATTAACGAGATTCCCTAGATTCTGATTGCCCTAGACAAACTCAATTGCAATTTGGTTATTTTCCAATTCATGCAAATCATTTCTCTTTTGTGAGCCAGGAAAAGGGTTAAGGTTTTTACTGAAAAGGCCCTCAGAAGTTTGACTCTAGATAACTTAAGTAGTAGGCAAACTACTTTTCTGTTTTCCTAAAGTTTCCAAACTTTTCTCTTAACACTATCAGTACAAATAGATTACAATCTACATATTCCATTAGTGGGCTTTAATTAGAATTCCCTTAAAACTGCTTTTACTATCATATCTCAAACAAATTTCCAAATTACTTTACACATACACAGAAATCATTTATCTGTTGGTCACATCTAAAAAAAATCCATTAAATTATCAAATATGAATCAATTATACATTAAAGCAGTTTACATTCATATAGCATGTTTTATGCTAAGCCCTTTTGCAATCATGTGATCTTCATAACAACAACTATTATTTCTCTCTACAAATCAAAAACCTGGGCAGAGATAAAATAATTTGCTATAAATTACATATCCAAAACTGAAACAGAAAATGATGGTATTACTAAATGCAGAGGTTGCCTGGCTTTCTCACCTCACACTGACATGCTGGGTGGTTCCAGGGATAGTTGAATTCTTCCCAGGCAGTTCCTGTACATAACTTGCTGAAAGGTGGGGTGACTGGTACCAGGATCTCCCTTTAGTGGTAGTTTCAGGTACCAGGGCTCAGGAAATGCTGATTATTGGGCCTTACCCCTACTCCCCCAAAACTGGGTTGGGGAGGTATTTGGAAAAGGTTGTGTGGAGTCTCTATGGTTTTGCTGCTTTCCCTACTTCTACAAGTGAGGCAGAATTTGAAATTTCCTACAGTTCTTATATGAGAAGAGTTAGGAAACAGAAGAACTTGGGCTATATTGGTCTTGTTAGCAGTCCCCACAACTGAAATAGTCAGGACAACTCCCTCGAGTGGAGTGGAGAGGGTCCCTTAATACCTTCTGGGATGCTTTCTCAGAGGAGCAGAAGGAGACTCCAGACAAGATAGGAGTCAAGGAAGAGTTAGCAAAAAGTTTCTATTTACCTAGTTTGTTTTTTTTTTCTTTTTTTTTTTTTTTCAGAATGGAGTAAATTCCTGGAATTATCCCTGATATTTCAAGAATTTTTCTGGTGATCTTAAAATGGCTAATTATGAAACTTCTTTTTTTGCTGAGGCAATTGGGGTTAAGTGACTTGCCCACAGCTAGGAAATATTAAGTATCTGAGGCCAGATTTGAAACTAAGTCTTCTTGACTTCAGGGTTGGCACTCTCTATATATATGCCATCTAGCTGCTTCAATTGCCAAACTTCTTAATCATTCCTCTCAAAACTTTGAGAATCACCTAAGATTTTAATTTTAGTTAGCTTTTTTTGTGTAGCCCCCAGCTTAGCCAGAGCTGAAGTCCACAGAAAAAAAAATTAGACTTTTTAAGAAAATTTCCCAGCATTTTAACTACAGAATGGAGGTTTTTTTCTTGCTGGTTGCATTTTAAATCTTTCCATGTAACAAAATCTAGCTCATGGAACAAACATGACATAGACATTCTGCACAGAAACACAGACAGACAAAATGACATGAAACAGGACTGTCCAATTTTTGCCAAAAGCCATAAAATTTTGCCAAAAGTTATCCTATAGCATTTTATCTTCTCTGGTGTCCCAGAGAAGGTGAAAGAGTGGCAAAGGTTCCCTAGGAGCTTTGCTGAAAATTTCAAATATTTCCCAGTCCAGGAATCCCCAGTCAAGGAAAACTTGCTGAGTGTGGAGTTCATAATGGCCCAGACAAGCTTTCTCTCAGTGGTTTGGGATGTCCCAGCTATAGGATTGTAGGAGAAAAAAATGGGGGACTTACCTTGACAAGGAAGGAATCAAGCCAGGGGAGGTCAGACTCCAAATGTTGAAGTTGGGAAGGGGATCCCAAAAGTTTGGGGTCACAGACTGGTGTCACAAGGTGTAGCAAAAGAATTTGCAGGC
Organism: Myrmecobius fasciatus; assembly: GCA_023553655.1. Classification (NCBI taxonomy): domain Eukaryota; kingdom Metazoa; phylum Chordata; class Mammalia; order Dasyuromorphia; family Myrmecobiidae; genus Myrmecobius; species Myrmecobius fasciatus. Next base: position 104,352 of record JAJPUD010006121.1, on the reverse strand, counting down.
TTCAACCCATTTCCAAGTCAAGGGGCAAAGTTTATTGTAATTGTAATGCCAATTGAAATGGTCTAAATTCCAAGAGAATTTAGCAAAGAGACATATTTATCTAGTGCTTTATGTTATAGTTATACTAATTTTATGGCCTAGGGGTAGAAGCAGGGAGTCGTCTCAAGAATTTGATTATTACTGACTAACAGGCAGTAATATTTGTAGGACTGTTCTAAGGCCAGAAGTTTTGAAATCATTGACAGATTATTAGAACAATAGTCTCAGGATCACTAATATATCTTCCCTAAAGTCTAAGGGGAAAAAAATAATATCATATTCCTAGACAAGAAGACTTTTATAATGATTGATAAAATGAAATAATATTTGTGATATGCCTTGCAAATTTTAAAGCATTATATATGCTGATTATTATTGTTACAATATACTTTTTATATATTGTTTTCATAATACTAGGATGTTGATGAACTGGATTTTATGAGCTTTGCCTCAAGCTCATTCCATCTCTCACTCATGCAAATGAGAACATACTTGTCCACTTGCCAAGCTTCTGCCTAAATTCTTCAATTTGTCTACTATTAGGGAAATCTCTAAAGTCAAATTTCTTTGAATTCATCTCTGAAGATGAAAAGCTGAATTCTTATGATATTCTATGTCACAACTTTATTTTATCCATATGTATGCTTCTGCACAAGCTGCATGGATGGCCAAGTATCCAGATATTTGGTGCCAGTTTATTGTTTGTAGCATTTAATTAGTATCCTGAATAGATGGAAATAATTTCAAATACTGATACGCATTTGGGCAGGACACACCAAGATTAGAGTTTCCATTAGCTTGTTGATACAAGCAATTTTTTTCTTCAATGTATTTCTGACCTAGGTAGTGGTTCTGTTACAGAAATTTAGAGTGAAGGAGATTCTATATACTATACCTCAACAACCAGTCAAAGTAATGGAAGATTAGCTCCAGGAGTAATGCTCTTGGTTAATGAAGTCTTTCCACATTAGAGACTTCTACAGCACAGTCTCAACATTCAGACCCTAAAAACAGTGCCAGTACAAATGGGCCCTCCACAACCTGAGGTTTAGGGAGACAACGATATAGCTCTGATAAAAATTATAATTAATTTGTCCCATATCCCCTAGCACTGTTCATCAGGTTGTGGGAGAGCTATGGTGATCAGATTAGTGACCAAATAACTTCTAATGTCATGTGAAACTAATGAAATGATTACAAATGCAGCCAGAAAATAATGATAATGTCTACCCAAATAATGTGTATTACATGCAATTACCTATGTACATTGATTGACTCCCTATGTGAATATGCTGTTATTTTGCCTATTTTCATATTTATTGGACCTACTAGTTATTATTGACATTTAGCTATATATCTAGACTTCAGTCCTATGTCTCAACTTTCAGTCACATCTTGTGAATCCCCTTCTCTCTTTCTCCCAGGTCTTACATTTTTGAAAGGAGTTCAGGCCAGTCAACCTTTATTCTCCTCCTTACTCTGATTCTGACTTTCTGGATTTCAGCACTATGCCCCTGTACCTGTTCCTTCCTTCTCTCCCCATCCTCTCTCCTTCTAGGTCTCTCTTGGATATTATCTTACTCTTTAGACTATAAGTTCCTCTAATATATAGTTGGTGAAGTTGTGAAATGATCCAAAAATTCTGGAAAGCAATTTGGAACTATGCCCCAAGGGCTATAAAACTGTGCATACACTTTGATCCAAGAGTCTCACTACTGGGTCTGAATCCTAAAGAGATAATAAAAAGGGAAAATGCCCCACATGTGCAAGAATGTTTGTGGCAGCCCTTTTTGTAGTGGCTAGAAACTGGAAACTGAAGGGATGCCCATCAATTGGAGAGTGGCTGAATAAATTATGGTATATGAAGGTAATGAAATATTATTGTTCTAAAAGAAATGATGAGCAGGATGATTTTAGAGAGGCCTGGAGAGACTTATGTGAGCTGATGTTAAGTAAAATGAACAGAACCAAGAGAATACTGTTCACAGTAACACCAAGATTATATGATGATTAACTGTTTTTTATAGATTTGTCTTTTTCAGCAACAAGGTGATTCAAGGCAATTCCAATAGACTCGGGATGGAAAATGCCATCCACATGCATGGAGGGAACTATGGAGACTGAATGTGGATCAAAGGATAGTATTTGTTGTTGTTGTTTATTTGCTTGTGTTTTTCTTTTCTCATGTATTTCCCCTTTTGAGCTGATATTTTTTGTGCAGTATGATGAATACAGAAATATGTTTGTCCTATATCAGATTGCTTGCTGTCTAGGAAAGGAAGTGAGGGATAGGAGCAGGAAAAATTTGGAACACAGGGCTTTGCAAAGGTGAATATTGAAAACTATCTCTGCATGTATTTGGAAAAATAAAATGCTATTTTTTATTTTCAAAACATATGCATGGATAATTTTTCAACATTGATCCTTGCATAGCCTTGTGTTTCAGATTTTCCTTTCCTTCCCCCCATCTCCTCCTTAAGATGGCAAGCAATCCAATATATGTTATACATGTTAAAATATGTGTAAAATCCAATATATGTAAACATATTTATACAATTCTCTTGCTGCACAAGAAAATCAGTTCAAAAAGGAAAGAAAATAAGAAAGAAAACAAAATGCAAGCAGACAACATCAAAAAGAGTGAGAACGTTATGTTGTGATCCACATTCAGTTCCCACAGTCTTGTCTCTGGGTGCAGATGGTTCTCTTCATCACAAGATCATTGGAAGTGAGGGCAGCTAGGTGGCGCAGTGGATAGAGCACCAGGCCTGAAGTCAGGAGGACCTCAGTTCAAATCTGGTCTCAGATACTTAACACTTCCCAACTGTGTGACCCTGGGCAAGTCACTTAACCCCAATTATCTCAGAAAAAAAAAGACCATTGGAACTTCCCTGAATCATTTCATTGTTGGAAAGAGACACATCCATCAGAATTGATCATCATATAGTCTTGTTGCTGTGTATAATGATCTCCTGGTTCTGCTCATTTCACTCAGCATCAGTTCATGCAAGTCTCTCCAGGCCTCTCTGAAATCGTCCTGCTGGTCATTTCTTTCTTTTTTTTTAATTTATTAATACTTTTTATTTGCAAAACATATGTATGAATAATTCCCTAACATTAACCCTTACAAAGCTTTGTGTTACAAATTTTTCCCCCCTATTCCCTACCCCTCCCCTAGATGGCAGGATATCGACTACATGATAATTATGTTAGAATACTTAAGAAATCGAATATAGGTATAGTTATTGCCACACATCATTTTTTGTGCAAGAAAAATCGTATCTACAAGAAAGAATAATCCGATAAAGGAAATACAATGCAAGCAAACCTCAATAGAGAACATAAAAATGTTATGTTGTGGTCCACATTTCACATCCCTTTCTCTGCGTGTATATGGTTTTCTTCATTGAACAATTGGAATTGGTTTGAAGCATTTCATTGTTGAAGAGAATCATGTCCCTTAGAACTGATCCTCATATAGTATTGTTGTTGCCGTGTATAATGATGTCCTGGTTCTACTCGTTTCACTCAGCATCAGTTCTTACAAGTCTCTCCAGGCCTCTCTGAAATCGTCCTGCTGGTCGTTTCTTACAGAACAATAATATTCCATAACATTCATATACCATAATTTATTCAGCCACTCTCCAATTGATGGGCATCCCTTCAGTTTCCAGTTTCTAGCCACTACAAAAAGGGCTGCCACAAACATTCTTGCACATGTGGGTCCCTTTCCCTCCTTTAAGATCTCTTTGGGATATAAGCCCAATAGAAACACTGCTGGGTCAAAGGGTATGCACAATTTGATAACTTTTTGAACGTAGCTCCAAATTGCTCTCCAGAATGGTTGGATCCGTTCACAGTTCCACCAACAATGTATCAGTGTCCCAGTTTTCCCACATCCCCTCCAACATTCATCGTTATCTTTTCCTGTCATTTTAGCCAATCTGACAGGTGTGTAGTGGTACCTCAGAGTTGTCCCAATTTGCATTTCTCTGATCAACAGTGATTTGGAGCAACTTTTCCAAAACCAAAAGAAATGGTTTTAATTTCATCATCTGAAAATTGTCTGTTCATATCCTTTGACCTAAAATACTATTTTTAAAAAAGATTGTATAGTTCCTTGTAAGTAGGTACTTTCTTTTTTGCTTGTATTTATATTCCCAACACTTAGCACAGTGTCTGACACATAGTAAAGTGTTTTATAAATATTCCTTATAAACCTGATTTGGCTTGCTATTTTACATGTATATATATATATGCATATATACATACACATACATATATACATATATGTATGTATGTATATGTATATATATATATATATCATCTTGTGTTAAATGGGTACAAATGCACTATCATGACAGGTACATGTGATAGAGCCTATATGTAATTTAGGCCTATAGTCACTGAAACACTTTATATTGTGTTCATGTATTGTATGTATGATTGATGGAACAATCTGCAGGCAATTCCATGGGACACTAGATAACCATCTTTGTTCTTTTTAGAAACTACTTGCCTTTTGATGATATTATATTAATTATAGATGCCAAATTTACTGAAGACGATTTTCCAAGAGACTGCAATATTTCAAACCTCTGGGATGCATGGGATTTCTGAAGACTCACCTGGCTTCCTTGGAGGGGAGCTAAGCTACTAAAGACGATGGACCTAGATTTCTTCTTAACCAAGAGGACTCTTGTAGGATGGAATGAGAGGATGGAGTTTTTATTACCCAGGAGTCTGACAAATTTCTCTGGAAAGGTTCAGGAAGAGCATAGGAGAGAGAGACTAGTGGCAGCAATAGCAGTAGTGATACCAATGGCAGGCAGGGACAATTCTGGACTTGTAAGGGAAGGCACAAATTAGTACTATAAAGCTATAGAAATATATACATATATATAGGTCCCATCAGCAGCGCCGAGTTTATTTTGCTTCTGACAGGCATCTAATTCTTTAAGGTAATACTGCTAGTGAGGAGATCTATATAGATCCCTGATGCAAAAGGTAGAACTCACTTGAAAGTACAGAGGTTCTGTTAATTGGGGGGGGAAGGGGGTATGGGGATGGAGAGAAGGCTGCAACTATAGATCCTTAGTGTTGTTTTTCAATTTCTGAGGAGTGACATGCTGTCTGTATCCAATAAAGTATGTCACTTCAGGGGAAAGGCTTGCAAGGAGAACGGAAGTTCCTTTCTCACACATCTTGGGGACATGGGCATGAAATTTGTTCTGAAGTTACCAGAAGAAATTCTGCATTAGGACAAGGCAAAGATAATTTTTGGAGAGGCCCTGGGGTCACATCCAATTCATGTAAATCTAGAATTTGGGCTTCTTAGTCACAGTTTACAATTATTTGTGTGTGTGTGTTATGGGAGGCCATAAAACTTCCAAAGGCACACAACTGTATCTTATCTAAACTTTGTGTCTCCCCTAATGTCTAGCTCTAGATTATCACACAAAATGGGTGATTAATAAATACTTGTTGCTATTATTGTTGTTATTCCCCATAGAAACATTGCTATACAGTGGTATCCTTAGTACAATACTAAATCTCCAGCCATAAGTGAACCAAATGGATTTTTGTAGTACATTATTGATTGACGTCTGATTACATCACTCAGTTTAAACTGCCTTCTCCAAAATTTCCAATAACTTCTTAATTTCCAACTCTAATAACATTTTCTCAGTCCTCATCCTCCTTGACTTTGTACGCATTTGATTCTAATGACCATCCTTTCCGCCAAGATACTCTCTGGCTTTTAATGACATTATTCTTTCTTGATTTTCCTCCTATCTGTCTGTCCATGCTTTTTTTAGTCTCCTTTTTTGGTTCGATCATCCACATCATGCCCCCTAACTGTAAATGTTCTTTGAGGAACTGTCCTGGATTCTCTTCTATTATCTCACTATATTTTTCATTTGCTACCCCCATTTCCAAGGGAGTTTAGTTATAATCTCTCTGCAGATGATCCCCAAATCTATATTTAGTTTCTCTATGGAGCTCTGGTTCTGCCTTTTCAATTTTCTATTGCACATTTTCAATTTTATATTCCACAGACTTCTCAAAATGAGCATGTCATTTTTATATTTCTGCCAAGGGCACCATTCCAGTTAACTAAGTTTAAAACCTTGGTGTTATTTTTAACTCCTCACTCTCCCTCACACTATATATGCACAATCAATTGTCAAGTCCTGTTGTTTCTGTCTCTATAACACCTTTTGTGTCCACCCCCAACATTAGGTTCAGGGGCTCATCACCTGTCACTTGAAATACTGTTATAGCTTTAGGGAAACTACCTTATAACTCTCCCCTCTGTAGTCCATTCTCTGCACAGTTAGCAAAGTGATTTTCCTAAAGTATAAGACTTAGTCCTTTACTTTGTAAACACCAATGGCTCCCTATTGCCTTTGGGATCAGTCAATAAGCATTTAATAAGCATCTCCTATGCCCCAGACACTATGCTGGAGCATAGATGATACAAAGAACGAAAGTCTATATTCTCAAGGAATTTACATTTTAACAAATCAAGTATAAGCATCTATTCAGTTTTAAAATCACTTTACAATCTGGCCCCTACCTTTCTAACCTTATTTTACATTATTCTTCTTTTTGCACTGTGTGTATCAGCCAAACTTCTTACTATATACTTCAAAAACAACCCTCCATCTCCCACTTCCATTCCTTTGTACCAGTTGTCCCTCGTGCCTTGACTATATTATTTTAACTCCACTATTTTGTCTCTTTCAAAACTCTGTTCAAGAGAAACGTTTTATGTGAAGCCTTTCTAATTGTCCTGACTATTAATTAGTGCCTTGCCCAAATTTAATAGCTATTTATTTTGCACATGTTTTATATTTATGTTCATGTTGCTTCTCTTAATAAGCTTTCTGAGAGAAGGGACTTTTTTTTAGTTGTATACTTATCATTTCATATACTGCCTGGCATATAGTAGGTATGTAATAAATTCTTGTAAACTGATTGAATGATTAATGAGATCATGAATCCATTGGAGTTTTACAGGCTCTATCTTCTATGTAATTATAGACTAACTATAGTAATACTTTTATTTTTATGTAATACAAGGTAAGATTCTTTTGCATATTATATATACATATTTACAAAAATCAATCTGGTATGAAACTTTTTATTGGTAATAAAATGTACATAAAACCAAAGCTAACTATGTATATAACACGTATAACATCAGTAATAGAACTAAGCAGCATCTTTTTTTTATTCTAAAAGTAAAGAGTGGCATCCATTAAACAATAGAAGGTAATCATTTTTATTTTTAATCACAATTGATTTTTTAGCCTACCTGATGTGGTACATATTATAAATCTTTATTGCTGGATTGTTCAACCTTCAGAAAGCCCTAAACGAATTTTTCTTGTTATGATTAGGGTGACCAGGGTTCTGACCTAGGATTCTGAGGGTACTTCAGCACCACAGAATAACAGAGGTAGCGCCTATTTAGCAAGAATAATTAAATAAAGTAGGGAGTTACTATATGTGGTGGAAGCTTTCCCTCCTGCCCTTCCCCTGAGCTGAATTTGTCTTAAAAAGTTGATTTTCAGGCCTTTTCACACTCCTTATCCCAAGCCCATTTTATGTGTATGAAGCTTGATCTGGGCATGAAAAATTCTAATTATGGCTCTGTATGAAAGACTATATCTATTTTTCCCCATAATAAAAGAATATTGAAGAAGAGATCTAGTAAAGTTAAGTACTAAGAGGAAGGGAGAAATCATTTCAAATTCATAACTGTTATATGAAAAATAGATTATCAAAGTTATATTTTTACAATTTAGTGGCATGAATTACTTTGATTACTTTCAGAAAGGAATGTCTCCTCAGAATCTGGAGATGGATCAAACAGCCTGAAGCGCTCAATTCTGCTTGGAAAGGACCTAATCATTTCATACACCTGTGAATGTAGAGAAATTGTCTTCAGAGAAGGCATTTTCATCCTCCCAGTGGCAGATGATATTGACTTGAATATATCAGCAATTTTATTTTGGAAGACTTTTGTATTAACAGTGTAGAAGATGAAAATTTGCAATCCCTATATATGGAATGAAAACATAATTTCATTAGTTTAGAGATTAAGAAACATAGAAGCATTCAGTGGAGTCATCCACCTTTCCCAATACTTTTATCTTCCTCTTCTGTTTATATGCTTACATCTATTAATCATGTAGTTACCTAAGAGAGGTGAACTCCTAACCTAACTTTTGACTGCTCTAGGCAATTCTCTAACTATAAATTATGAAGGAATTGTTGATCTTCCTGGTGGGAGGAAGAGAAGTTTCTATAACAGGAGTTCCTTACATTGGTAAAATCACAGCTCCTGATCAAGTAATCACTCAGGAATTTGGGTTTCCAATAGAAAATTGCAAAAAGAAACTTATTAATCATTCATCAATTTATTATTAGTTACTTTTATTTGACGTGGCTATTGCTAAATGAAAAAAATTAGGTCTCTCAAACCTCCTTTAATTCACTTTCCCTGCCTGAAATGAAATCTGATAATAGTTTAGAGATCATTTATTCCTATTGGAGAAAAAAAGTTTAACTGATAAGAACTGTCACCCATTTTATAAGTGGAACTTACTCTCCATTACATTTTAAAGTTTTAGACCACAATCATATAAAGAAATAAACCAGTATGGTGAAATTTTTATGCTAATGTTTAGCTTCTGGGTAATTTCTAGAAGTTTAAGAAAGATTACCTGAAGAAGGCATTATAGTTAAATATGGTATTTTAAGAATCCAGAGAGAATTCTAATAGAATCTAGAATATTATTCATGGAATTAGAAGATTAAATCTCATTTGTTTAACTGTGACTTTCAAATGGGACATCTAAGATTTCTGGGATGGTAATTATGTATTATTTTTAAATTTCAGTCTTTACAAACATATCTACATGTGAAATATGTCTCTTAAAATGACAAAAAATACAAGACTAACTAGTGACAAATAGTTGCTTCTGAAAATACAATTGATAGATAAGATTTAGGTCTCTCATCCTCTTCCTCCTATAACAAGAAATTGTATTTCTCAAGTATAGATTAGGCAATAGCCTGTTCCAAAAAAAATTTTTTTAAACCATCTTACTCTCAGCTAAAGATAATATGAGTCAATGGATCTTCAGGAAACATCACTTCCTTTAGAAGAAAATAAAATCTTTTGTGAATAAGGATTGCTGGAGCAGAGTGACTCCTTGGACAGGTTCACAATATGCTTAACAATTATAATCAAATTAAAATTATTAGAGACACATTATCTAACAAATTGTGTTTTTGAGTTCTTATTAATATAAATAGCTTAAATAACAATTTCCTTGCTGACAGAATCCACTATCTCTTAATTATTCTTATTCATCCATACAGTCTGTAATGCAAACAGAAATGTTTTCAAACAAGATCCTTCTCCAATCAAGAGAAGTTAAGAAAATAAATATATGGAGAGGAAGGACATTTTAGTTAAGTATTGAATAATTTGGGGAGCTAACACTCTCTCTAAGTTGAATTGGAAATAAAAAGGTGTGCAGTATTAAAATAGCAAGAAAGTCTTTGAAGTTCTTCCCATGGAAGCATTATTCTTTTCTTTCAAAGTTTGTGAATTTCTAGAACATATTTAAATATTAACACAATCATATTATGATGTCAAACACAAATGATTGTTTGATTAACTGCTACATTGGAATAATCCCTCTATACACACAGTTGTTCATGTTAATAATGATGCACACTCTCTCTTCTTTTTTTTCTCTTTCTACCTTACTTTCCTCTCTCTGCCTCTTACTCTCTATGCAATCAAAAGTATATAATAATATTAATCTCATTCTTTTGTTTTTACTAAGCCAATGTTAGGAAAAATCAGACATACTGGTTGAAAGCATGTTTTTGAAAGTTTATTATTAAATATGTTTACTTTTACACTTAAAAATGATTTAAAGTAAACAATAACTTTAGTTGCATACAAAATTGTGGGTCATAATCACAACCATTCCTCCACATATTTAAACTACTAAAATAACTATGTAGTGCTATCGAAGGCCACGCCATTCAAGAATAGTGATCAGCTGGTTAAGGAGGTAGTTTCTAAAATTGGGATTCAGATTTCTGGAGCATGCCTTAAAATATGGAAAGACAGACAGCTTACCATAGAAGATATTTACTTAATGTCCTTAAAATTGAGTAGAAAGAACTTTAAAATTAAGTTTGGAAATAAGGAAAAGGTTATGGTTATGCACCAAGCAAGATAATATAAAGAATATCTATAATGAAATAAGAATAGCATTTGTGATGCCCAGAAGTTCACAGGAAACAAAAAATCCAAGCAAGGGACCAAAAGTAAAAACCCTGTCCTCAGATGTCTGCTCAAAAATTTTCGTTGTTTAGACAGCATGCAAGAACCTTAATGCTAAAAGGCAAATTTGATCTCAAAGTATCATTGAGACTTGGTGGAATGAAAACCATTACTAGATCATTCCTAGATGATAGATTTTATCCTTAAAAGGCAGAATAGGTAAAGGGGCACAGGGTAGCATTGTGTATTAAGAAAATAATAAGAGGGGAATATTTCTAAGAAGCAGAAAAAGGAAGCATAATGGAGAGTGTTTGGGTGAACATCAATGGGAGTAGTGATTCTGTCAAGATAGTATGAAACACTTGAAATGAAAAGAGGAACTTGATGATGAATTTGGGAAACATTATAAGCCTGGTCCTGAGTCATATGACAGTGGATTTCAATTAGCCAGACATTTTTTGAAGCCCCCTCTCTGACAAAATCAAGGCAGCTAATAGCTTCTTCACTTTCCTTAATTATAATTACATACTTCAAAAAGTATAGGAACTTATACAGTAAAGTTTTAGACTAGATCTGATTCTCATTAACAAAGAGGAACTGGTTGTTGGGGATAAAATGGTTTGAACCTTGTGGGATGTGGAAGGCAAATGACCATTCCCTCAAAGTTTGTGATGGAGAAGGAAGAGAAGGATTGTTGTATTCTGACAACAACCCTGGATTTTGGGAAAGTAGATATCAAAAGGTTGAAAGAGAGATATTAGTGAGCTCCTATGGCCTAAAATTTTGTGGGAGAAGTCAATCCAAGAAGGTTGGGAAACCCAAGAATAAAATCCTGAAGACATAAAGAAAAATAATTCTGATAATGAGAAAAAATAAGACTTGTTGATGGAGACCAATACAGACTGTCAAAGTAGCTTGGAGACACTTTTGTTTCTCAGAACCAAGATCCAGCAAGGAGTCCTGAGCTTAGTGTAACAATAATCCTTTGCACTCAGGATGATATCACCCTCTGGCAAAGTGGATTGCTTGGACCAGCACCAGGTATTGACTGAGGGATTTTGCTTCCCCTATTTCTCATCACATGTTCACAATCCCTGTTCCTTGCAGGTATTGCACTCCTGTTCCCATCACAGTCCTGATTTGGTGTTCTGCAGTTAGACATATCACCCATGAAACAATGACTGTTCCCACCAGAACCCTGAAAACAGTAACTCCAGATCTACAAATAATTATGTCACAATTATTAAGTCATCCTTCTTAGGAGGGGGTGCTTCTTTTTACAAACATCATTTCCCTCACTCTGAAACTAATTAAACTTCTCTTTGTGTCCTGATTCTCCTTTCTCTAGCTTGATCTCTCCTGGATCCAACTACCTAGAGATTAGGGGCAGTTGAAGTTCAGTTGACAAGATGCACTGAAAATTCACCAATTGACTAAAATTTCTGAAAAGGATATGAAAGTAATAGCAGTCCTGTAAAAGTAGTATCAGGCATGCTAAAAACTGTTAAGGAAAAACAAAGGACAATTCTTTTTAGGATTCTTTTTACAAGCAATTTTGGGAGCAAGGAAGTCAAAAGAAGACCAATATATCAGTAATGATGATGGGCAACAGAGAAGGAAGAATTACTAAATTTTAATTTTGTTCCTGCTTTCTTTATGAAGAAAAATTATAGAATAATTAGAGAATTATAGAAAAATTATAGAATAATTAGAGAATTATAGAAAAATTATAGAATAGAACAAAGGTGGTACAATGGGAGGCTAAATAGCACAGTGGATAAAGCAGGAGGACTTGAAAACAGGAAGATCTAAGTTCAAATTCTGCCTGAGAAACTTCTTAGCTGTGTCTTAGCTTCCTGGACTTAATCACTTAATCCTATCACCTCAGTTTCCTCAACTATCAAAAGAGCTGGAGAAGGAAATAGCAAACCAGATTAAAGATGTAATTGGGAAATATTTAACCAAATAATTTAAGATACAATAGAACACAATGATAACATGTGGTTTTCAATATGGGCCTCACAGGCTTCATTGTCCCTTTTTCTACTTGAATATGACACTACTTCAGCATTATAGAAGATAATTACTTGACCCGAGATGATTCAGTCTCAGTGATGGGGGAATTTTATCACTTTTGAGGCTGTTCTGTCTACATACCTGTGTTGAGTTGAAAATGCAGAATAAGTAGTTGAAGGTGACTTTTACATTGTTATCCACTATTAGCATTAAGTAACCCAGAATCCAAGTAATCCCCAAAACTACAGCAATGGATAATGTGCTAAAAATCTTCCTCATGAATGAGCTCCTTTTTGTGCTAAATGAGAAAAAGAAAAAAGAAAGAATGGTCCTGATTTGTGCCAGTAACATTACCATCCCCACCCTCCATCACTTGATATCAATAGGGAAAGGGACAGGATTTGTGATTCATTGGTATAGGGAACTCCTGGGTAATCATTTTTATTTATACTGCATGATGTAGAAGGTCCATAGTTTTGGAACATTTCATATCATTTACAAAAAATTGTTTAATATGTTAATCTATTTTGGTGATTTTTTTTCTCTTCTTCCTCTTGTTTTCCCAGAAATATTCTCTGGGAAGTTAAAAGAAAGGGATTAAGGAGTAAAACTAGGCAAAAGTAGTAAAAAAACAAAAGATATCAATTAACTAAAATGTATTTTTACTGAACATTAAATTTTTTAATCCTTATGAAAATCAGAGGCATGGGTTTGGGAACATCTTCCTTTCCTCCCAATCCTCTCATTTTTATATTAAACAATAAAAAGAGAGGGTAAAGTATATGCTGGTAATAAAACAGATTGAAACTTTTTTTAATCTAACCACATTTCTTTGTCTCATTAACCTTTGCACAGGACTCTGACTTTTTATTGATGGGTGAGTCCCATGCTTTCTCACTCCTCGTTGGCATATTATCTGGCAAGTTTTACTATCTTTTGTGCAGTAAGATAACTGTATAGATATGTATACATATATTGGATTTGTCATATAATTTATCATATTTAGCATGTATTAGATTACCTGTCATCCAGGGGTGGGGAGTGGGGGGAAGGAGGGGAAAAGCTTGGGAAAAAAAAGTTTTTTGCAAAGGTCAATGTAGAAAAATCACTCATATGTTTTGTAAATAAAAAGCTTTTAATAAAAAAAATTTTACTATCTTGTAATGACTTTGTAATTTTGAGTTTTCTCATGTTATGTTTAAGAGAAAGATGAATTCTAGAATTTTAGACCTGATAACCACCTTTGAGATCACTATTCCAATCCCCTTGTTTTGTACCTGAGGCCCAGAGTGGTTAACTGACTTGCTAGAGGTTACACAGTTGTCCTGCAAGCATCAGGATTGGGAGTTTATGAAGCCAGAACTCCTCTTGGCAATTTCCATTATACTATTCTGCTTTATTGGGCGACCTCCACAAAGTGCCAGTGCTCTTATGATTCTCCTAGTATTTATGCTATGTCAGGACTTTCCAAGTGGACAAACAGATATGGAAGCTACATCTATTATAAATAAGAAAGGTGAGGGCACAATCTCCAGAAGGTCCCAATTGTGTCCCATGGAGGTAGCACAGAAAGTAGAAAAAGCACTGGATTTGAAAAGATCTGGTTTTAGTATTTCAAATGTAATGGACTTTAAAACCATCAAGTATTATAATAATATGTCATTATTAGTGACTTCCACTCAATAATCTTTCTCTCCAGATTAGTCTCTTGCATGACCAATGATGTGAATTTGCAGGAAGACTGTCTGAGATACAGGATCATGGAAGATATCAAAGTTAACCGAATGATATGTGCTCCAGGCTCAGTCTGACTCAGGCCAGTCCTCCTGAGAGGTTGGGCTCAGTATTGGAAAAAAACGAGACCAGAAATTAGCATTAAGAGACTGACTGTTCTTCAAATCAAGTTTTTAAAATGCCATCTTTAAAAGCTTACTTCTAACAATGTATAAGCAAGTACTGATGTCGTTTTGAAATTTTTTCTTTTTTTTTTCCACCAGAGGTTCAGATTAACTATCTCTCATCCATTCAATTTTTCATTCATTCATTCATTCATTTTTATAAAGATTCCCCTTCTTTCATGAAATCTTCCCTAATTCTCTCTGTTCCATTCCATTGCCTACTCAATAAAAAATAGACTTCTGTATCCTGGAATTCAAGTCCTTGACACAATCTACCTTCAACTTAACTTTTCAGCTTTCTTTTGCATTACTACCCATGGCATACTCCATGTTTCAGCAAAACTGGACTAAATGGCAAGGATTGTTTTAGGGCTCATTTGAAGTTTTTTTGTTTTTACAATTGTATTTTCAGTGCCTACCACGGTGCCTGATACATAGTAGATGATTAAAAAATGCTTGTTGGTTGATTGATTGAGGTCTTTGATCTTATCAATCCCTTTTCCTACTTCCATGTCTATATATAGGTTATCCCCTTTGCCTGGACCACATTCCCTGACATCCATCCTTTTACTCTCAGCTCAACAAGACTTTTTCAAGATTACTACTTTTCATCTTGACTCTCCAGTAGCTGAACAGTCTTTGATATATTGGGACTTAATACCTATTTATTCTCAATTGAATTAAATAATAATTCTTTCTGATTTAATAATTAATGATCAATAATATTAATGATTAAGACTAATGAAATAATAATTCCTTGGTATTATTTTCATTATGAAATATAAATAATATTTAATATATGGTTTGGTACTAATGTAGATTATATAAAACATAGATTGTGTCCATTATGAGAGGTAGCATGATATATGTAGCTGATAGAGGCTTGGCCTTGGAATCAGGAAGAATTGGCTTCAATTTCTGCCTATAACATATGGTAACTGTGTGATCAAAGACACATCCTCTCATTCACCCTAAATAACTCTTTAATATTATAGCTTTTCCCTTCTTTCTTTCTCTCTTTCTTCCTTTCTTTCTTTCTTCCTCTTTTTTTCTTTCTTTCTTCTTCTCTTCCTCCCTTCCTCCCTCCTTTCCTTTCTATTGCTTTCTTTTTTTCTCTCTTTCTCCCTCCCTTCTTTTCTTTTTCTTTCTTCCTTTCTTTTTTCTCTTTCTTCTCTTCTTTCTTTTTCTTTCTTTCTTTCTTTTTCTTTGTGTGGAAGCAATTTGCATTAATTGACTTGCCTAGGGCCAGTAAGTATCTGAGGCTGACTTTGAGCTTAGGTCCTCCTTACTCCAGGGCCAGTGCTCAATCTACTGTGTGACCTAGTACTTTTTAATATCATAACTTTCAAATGAGTTATTGAGCTGGATTAGTGGATGAAGTTTCCATTCCAAGGAAACTTCTGTTGGTTATCTCCAATTTATCCAGTTTAGAGCTTATTTATACATACTTGCTTGCATGTAGTCTTTCTCATGAGGACCTTTCCTTCATAGTGGGGACTATTTTTACTTTTCTTCATATACTTGGCACTTCAGACTATTTGTACATAGTCGGTATTTAATAAATGTGTGTTGACTTGACTTGACTCATAGTTTGTCAGGTATTGACTGAAGCTAGGTGAATGGCATGAAGAATGGTTCTTAGAAATATATATTAGATGCAAGTTTCTTAAGGGTAGAGTCATTAATTTCTGTCTTCTTCCATTTTCCCATTACCTCCTCCCAGGGCCTACCATGGCACCTACCATATTTTTTTAGTTGTTATTAGGTAATTTAGTCATGTCTGGTCTTTGGCATCCCATGAACCTTACCGTCCATGGGGTTTTATTTGGCAAGAAGTGGTTTTCCATTTCCTTTTTCAATGGATTAAGGTAAAAAGAAATTAGGCATTTTGTCCAGGGTTTCACAATTAGTATCTGAGTCATTTCTGACTCCAAGTCCAGCATTCCATCTGTGTGCTGAGCCTCCTAGATCCCTCCCAGGCAAGACATTAAGAGACTTGCATAGGGTCACACAGCTAATAGGAGTATGAGGCTGACTTTGAACTCAGGTCTTTCTAATGATTATCCACTGAGCCATATAGCTCTCCCAAACCTGGCAAATAATAGTCACTTAATAAATGTTTATTAACTAACTAAAATCTCACATTGATGTGAGATTATATATATGTATACATATAATACACATTATACATAATATGCATATCTAAATTATTTTTAAAAGGCTTTTTTTTTCCTCTTGAACTTTGTTTTGCTTTTCAATTTGGTTTACATAATCCAAAAGAGAATCTATTGTTAGGGGATTTAAAAAAATAGCTGAGTGTTATAGTGAACAAGATCTAACCAATTAGCAACATTCAAGAAGTCAGGAAGCAACTCTTTTGCAATTTGATATACCATCTTTTTTTATTATTTTTTTAAATAATAGCTTATTTTCAAAATATATGTAAAGATAGTTTTCAACATTCACCCTTGCAAAACTTTGTGTTCCAAATTTTTCTTTTTTCTTTCTCTTTTCTCCCACTCTGCTAGACAGCAAGTAATCCAATATATGTTAAACACATACAATTTTACTATACACACACACACACACACATATATATATATATATATATATATATATTTGCTAAGGCAATTGGGGTTAAGTGACTTGCCCAGGGTCACACAGCTAGGAAGTGTTAAGTGTCTGAGACCAGATTTGAACTCAGATCCTCCTGACTTCAGGGTTGGTGTTCTATCCACTGTACCACCTAGCTGCCCCTCTTTCATACATATTTTCACATTTATCATGCTGCACAAGAAAAATCAGATCAAACAATAAAAAAAAATGAGAAAGAAAACAAAAAATAAGCAAACAACAAAAAAAATATGAAAATACTATATTGTGATCCACATTCAGTCCCCATAGTCCTCTCTCTGAATGCAGATGGCTCTCTCCATCACAAGCCCATTGGAATTGGCCTGAATCACCTCATTGTTGAAAAGAGCCACTGGACAGTCTGCTAACATGAAAGCTTGTGACCACACTAGTAATGTTTCTCCAACTTTAGCGAGTTCAGGACTTTGATTTAAAGACACATATGGTTCTATTATGTTTGGTGGGCCTACAGAATTGGTTTCTTCCCTGGCATGGTCTAAGAATGCAGAACTCACTTCTCACTACAATAAAGTCATTGAGGGTGACTTAAATGAGTGTTATTATATACTAAATCAAATCATGCCTGAAGGCTTCTCCTCATTATCTCTTACCTGGTCAAGTTCTCATTTCTTCCCCACAGAACTTTGATTGTGATGATAGCAAAAATTACAATATTGATGATCAGAATGATAGCCACAGGTAAAATGAATGACCAAAATAATGGACTCTCCACATAACCTTTATTTTCTGAACCTGCAAGCCAACATCTATTAAAGACAGAGAACTATTTTATTCAAGGAAATACATTTATTGTTGCTCTTTTCTATTAAAGAGTTAATGTACTCAGATTCAAAGAACTTTTTTTTTCCTTGCTGAGGCAATTGGGGTTATGTGATTTACCCAGGGTCACACAGCTAGGAAGTATTAAGTGTCTGAGACCAGATTTGAACTCAGGTCCTCCTGCCTTCAGGGCTGGTGCTCTATCCACTGCACCACCTAGCTGCCTCTGAAAGAACTTTTAAAAAGCTAAATCATCCCTTATCAATCAACAAGCAATTATTGAACACTTACTATTCGCCAAGCACCCTTCTAAGTGCTGGAGATCTTACATTGTTGGTTGACTTTCTATGGGTAGTACTCTTGAAAAGATGAAAATTGTCAATATCCTTTTTTGCTTTATTTCTCCAAACATAAGTAAGATCCTATTGTAACAGACTCTGTAAGATCTCTACTCAGATTGCTTTGTACCCAAATTGCACAATAAATATCTCAAAAGCCACATTCCGGGTATGTTTGTCAATGGAACAGAGCTGATATTCAATCTCATTTTAATTACTTAGTAAATGAAAAGAATTACATCATTAAAAAAAACAGCGATGTGCCTCCCCTCTCCAAAAAGAATTGTCTTGAGTCCAATAGTAAAAGACAGGACAAAATTATGAAGTAAGCAAAAGTTGGTCTTAAGTACCTCTAGACTCTACTTTTCCCCAGCTGCTATTCCTCTATCAAATCTATTTTCAGGACAAGGTATTAAAAAATCATAGAAATTTCCAACTGACAGGAAACTTTTAATTAATTAAAAAAATATATAAAGCCCTTACTATATCCCATCACTGTACTAAAAGCTGGGAATACAAATATAAAATCCCTCAAGGAGGGGGATGTGAGAGAGTAAACATGTTTAAGACAGTGGTAGCCAAGAAAGTCTCAAATGGTGAGTAAAATAGGATAATTTATTGGCAAGACATTTCCAAAAGCAACGGCATCTTTTGAACTCTAGAGCAAGAGGTAGAAAGGAGTGGGGAAGAGGTGCACACATTTTTAAAAAGTAAATTCAATAGTAACAATCACAAATCCTTCAATTTTTTTATCTGCCAATTTTCATGAGTAAGATAGAACCCCAAATTTATTTTAATTTTTATTTCCCTTATTAATGGTAATGTGGAAGATATTTTCATTTAATCTTTTATACTTTGACAATCTTTTGAAAACTGTTCATACCCTTTAATACCTCTTCAATGGAGAATGGCTCTTGTTATATATTTATATTCATTTGATGCATATTTGGTACATTGGACTTTTATCAGTGATATTTGATACCTTTTCCCACTCTACTTCCTCATCTAATTTTATCTTAGTTGATTTTATTTGTGCTTAATTATATTAAACTTTTTGATTTATATTATAACATTTTTTATTTCATTTTTATCATGTTATATATCTCATTCACTTTATGTTTCTCATCAATCAGCTATTATTAATAATATTCTCTCCAAAGTTATCAATGATTTTTTTTTGTTTGCCCAATCTAATGACTTTTTCTCAGTCTATGTCTTCCCCCATATCTCTGCTGCATTTGACTCTATTGTTCATTCCCCACCATCTGTATATTCTCCCTGAGTTTTAATAACACCACTCTCTCCTACTTCCCCCTCCTATTTGTCCAATCACTTCTCAGTCTTTTTTACTGGCTCACTCCATTTCACACTCTCTAACTATAATTGTTCTCTTAGGTTTTACCCTGGACCTTCTCTTTTTCTTCTATTAATCTCTCTAGCTTCACTGAGCATGAGCTCTCCTCCTGCACTCTGAGATCCAATCAAACTGACTTTCTCTTTTCTTCATCTACAATACTCACTTTCCTATCTTCATGACCTTAAAATGCCTATTAAAAAATCCCTTCTTACCTCAACCTAATATCTTTGCTTGCATTTTTCTTTTATTCCCTCCTATTGTAAATTCATCTTGTCCATTTTTTATTTTGGTGATATGACTTTCTTATCTTTTCCCTGAGCTGGTTAACAAATGGTTTACTGATTTTATTGATCTCTTTTTTTAAGTTCCAAACTTCATTCATTATTTAATGTTTTCTATTTTTAAATTTCTATATTTCTCTAACTTCCAAGAATTATTCTCTTTTATTAAAAAAATCACTAATTTCTTTATTTTCTAGCCCTTTTAACTTCATTCTAGTTTATTGAATTTATACTTCTCTTGGCTTGTTCCTAATTTAATTTAAAAGTCCTAATTTATCAAACCAGGGGATGATGATTCACATTACTATATATATATATATATGCATATATATATAATTAATTTTCACATAAATGCCCCATGCATTTAAAATGAGTGATTTTCAAAACTTTGATTTATATAATCCTTGCCCAAGCAAATTATTTTTCCATATTATCAATTTCATCACCAAAGAACAGTTTAATATAAGTAGTCAACTTACATTGTCTCTTCTCGGTATTTGAGTTCCCCTTTTAATGGGTAAATAATTCCCACTGTTAAAGACACTATTATAGCAGGTACTCCTGTTTGACAGAGAAACTACGAATTAATTAATTATGTATGAGCAGAAATTACTCATATACACTACAAGAAATCCTTCTTAAACAACATCAGAAACTTTTTTAGGTGGTCAGAATACACACAGTATTAACTCTATGCTCTACTGGAAACAGATGATTTATTGTTCTTCCCACTTTGTGTTAGCATTGTACATCCAGAATTGTAATTAGCAATTTTAGTTCCTTAGAAAAATAACAACTAAAAAAAATGTCCTCAACTAAACTTCCCCCCCCCCCAAAAGAAAAAGTCATATATGGGAGGAAGGAGACTTTTGAACACTAAAACTATGAGACTGCTACTAGAAAAGCTGTCTTGGGAAGTAGCAGAATCAAGTCAAAGGGTTACTCACCTATTCTATAGCCACCGAGAGGAAAAAGCCTGCTATCTTTTGGCTTTGATATTTAACTTATAATTGTTGCTGAATGAGCACTAAATTTAATTTCTAGTCTGCTTTTTAAAGAAATGAAAGTATGGTTAAACTTCTCTAAATGTTTGTGTCCTTTGGCAAAATCCTTATCATTCCATTCTAGTTAAAGCAAGTGGAATACTACATGACTGCCACCACTTTCATCCTTTTCCCAAATATTTGTTTTGGATATGCAGTGTATTTTTACACTTGTTGATATTCAATAGGTCCCAATGCACTTTTTTGTTTTGTTGACCAGTTGTTTCTTCATGACCCTTTTAGGAGTTTTCTTGATAAAGATACTGGAGTGGTTTGTCATTTCCTTCTCTAGTTCATTTTACAGATGAGGAAACTGAGGCAAACAGAGTTAAGTGACTTATCCAGGGTCACACAACTAGTTAAATGTCTGAGGCCAAATTTCAATTTAGGAAGCTCAATCTTCCTGGCTGTCTATCCACAATGGCTATCAGTGTATCCTATGTTCATTTAAATCTAAATCTAGATGCCAATAGAATAATTTTATATTGTTGTTATATCTCAAATCATTTTTTTAGAATCTCAGTCTGATTTTGTTTTTGTTTTGAAACATCCTTTTTAACTTCTTGTGGGATATAAAGCAAAAAATTACAATTAACCAATAACTTGACAACGTGAAATCCTTAAAGTTAGTAGTTTGTTGTTATTGTTAATGGTGATACAAAAGACCAACTTTTGACTGAAGATAGAACAACAAATAACACTTACCCCATCCAATTAGTGATAGAAAAAGAATAAAATGTTGAGGGAGAGGCTTCATGGCTCTGAGCAGAAGAAAGTAGAGTTGTACAGCATTGAGTCCTGTCCAAGTAAATGTCACTAGCAGAAAATAATGCAGTAAAGCAGCCATCACTGTGCATTTAGTATTTTGTGGAAAATTAATATCTTCTTGAAACAAATAATTGTCATTTTTCAAGATTATAGTATTGTTTTTATTTTTATTAGCATTTTCTATTCCAAAGAGGAAGAGGATGTTGAAAATCAGCATTGATGTGCAGAAACTCACGAACACCCAAGTAATTGAAGTCTTTCTTAGCTTCCTATTAGGAGAGAACCCCATTAAAATGATGGAAAAGCAAAACACAATTAGAAAAGGATTTTCCCCTATAATTCTTATCCTTAAAGAAATGATTTTGGGGAAAAGAAAATATGCTGCATTTTTCTTCACTCCCCAGAGACATTCAATCATAGATCTACTCTAATTGCATTGCATTTGCAAAGCCTATTTTAAGAAGCTCTTCAAATTGAGATTGAATTTTTTGGAGGGAGAAGGAGAGGTGGTGGGTAAACTGAGTCTGCAACTAGGTGGCCCAGTGGATAGAGCACAAAAATTGGCTATATGTTTAACCCATTTTTATTTTTTCCCTGGTAAACATATCTCTTAACATTTTGTTGCCATTTGAAAACAACTGATTCCAAGTTTAATTTTCTAGAATCACTAAAAGAATACTATTGTGAAAAGATGAGCTAAAACATTTCTGCAGACATACACATTTATATACATATACACAACCAATGCAGCTAAGATTAAAAGAGAAAAACAGTCAACTGGAAAAAATATTTGCAGCAAGTTTCGCTAATAAAGGTCTCGCTTCTATGATACATAAGGAACTGACTCAAATTTATATATAATATTCATTCTTCAATTTATCACTAACAGAAATGAACAGAGAGGGTTTTTTTGTTTTGTTTTGCTTTTGAAAGACAATTTGCTTATCTGTCCAACTGCCCATCATAATCAGATCAACTGACATTTCTTTATCCATTTGGTTTTTCCTGTATAGATAGTTAGACTAAAATCTTTACAGTAGTAACTCTCAAACTTCTTATTCTCAGAATCCTCTTATGTTCTTTATAATTATTTAGGCTCCCCCTCTCCTGTAGAGCTTTTACTTATGTGAATTAAATGTATCAAGTTTACTACATTATAATTGAAAACATTGATATTTTTATAAAAATTACTTTGATTAAAATAAAAATAAAAAATTGTAAAAGTTATAAGCAAAACTGAAAGCTGATTCTTTGAAAAGACTAATAAAATTGATAATCTTTTAGCTAATCTAATTAAAAAAGAAGGCAGAATATCAAATCAATAAAATAGCAAATTCAGAAGGTAAAATCACCAAAAAAACACAAAACCCCCCAAAAAAACTCAACAGAAGAAATTCAAAGCATAATCAGAATACTTAATTCCCAATTACATACATTTAAAAAAAACACTTGAAAACCCAGAAACAAAGTAATATTTTCAAAAATATAAAATACCCAAACTGTCAGAAGACTAGAGATCCAAATAACTCAGTATCAGAAGAGGAATGAGAAAAAGCTACAAAAAAGCTTTTGGTCTTGATAGATTCATAAGAAAATTCTATGAAATTTTTGAAGAACAATTAATACTCACTCATACTTACAAATTATTCTAACCCCCCCCAAAAAAAGCAATCTTCTAGAATCCTTTTATAAGATAAGTATAATACTAATATCTAAATCAAGGAAGGATAAAACACAGAAGGAAAACTATCAGCCAAGATCATTCATGATTATTGACTTTTAAATTTGAAACAAAATCCTGTCAAACATATTACAGTAATTTATCCAAGAAATCATTTGTTATGACCACACTGGATTTATGTCAGGTATGTCAGGAATACCAGGATATACACACATTAAGAAAACAATAAAAATTAATCATATTAAAAACTAAAACATCAAAACCCAGATGACTAAATTAGTAGATATAGAAAAAGCCTTCAGTAATACAATACTGATGCAAAAACCCTCAAAATATTGGTATATAGGAGACCTTTATTTAATAACATAAAAAAGCATCTGTCTAAAACCAAAAGCAAGCATCATATTCAGTGAAATACACTAAAACCTTTCCCAGTAAATACTGGAATGAAACAAAAATGCTCACTTTTAGCGCTATTATTTGATACAGTTCTGGAAATTCTAGTGACAGAAATAAGACCAGAAAAAAGAAATTAAAGTCATAAAACAGGCAAAGAACAGAAAAAAAAAAAACTATCCCTATTTGCTGACAATATGATTGTACTAGGAAATCAGCAAAGATTACTAACTGAGACAATTAATAGCATCAGCAAAGTTGCAGCCAACAAAATAAGCCCTCAAAAATCTACAACCTTTCTATATAATAATGATAAAAAATTTATTCCAGTTTTTTTCACAAAATGACTAACATGGAAATGTTTTATATTCTTATGCCATGTATAAGCTATATCAGATTGGTTGCTGTCTCAAGGATAGAAAGAAAGGGATAGAATTTGGATCTCAGTACTTAACGAATTTTAAAAAATTGTTTTTACTTGTAATTGGGGAAAAATAAAATATTTAAAAATAATAACAAAATGCAAGAAGCAATATTAGAAAGAGAAATCTCATTCCCAAAAGCTACAGAATGCAAAAAAAAATGCCTGAAGATCAATCTACTAACGCACATAAATGACATAACAACTTAATTACAAAGTGCTCCTTAAAGAAATAAAGAACAACTTAAACAGTGGAGGAATATTCGGTAATCATTGTTAGGGAATGGTAATATAATGAAAATGATAATACAACTAAACTTAATGTATACTTCTAATGCTGTCCCAATCAAATGCTCATTAGAGTATTTTACAGAACTTGATAAAATAATAACACAACCTAAAATGAGAAAGGAAATGATGAAAAGACATGCAGATAAAGAAAATAACATTCCTAAACTCTTTGGGACCCCATTTGAAGTTTTCTTGGCAAAAATATTGGAGTGGTTTGCTATGTCCTTCTCCAGCTCATTTTCCAGATAAGGAAACTAAGTGGTTGTGGGAGGATTAGCCTATTAATACATTGATGGTAGTGTAGTGAAAGGGTATAACCATTTTGGAAGGCAATTTGGAATTATGCTAATAAAGACTAAAATGTCCATACCTTTTGAACCAAAGATTCTTCTATTGTGCTTATGACCTCAAGGTAGCTATTGATAAGAAGAAAGTCCTTATATATAGCAAAATATATATGGCAGCATTTTTGTAATAATAAAGAATTGGAAATAAAGCCAAAGATGATCAATTGGAGAACAGGTAAATAAATTGTGGCATATGAATGTAATGGAATATTACTGTGATATGAGAAATGATGAATGAGATGAATATTAAAAAATTGAAAAAATTTATATGATCCAACAAGGAGTGAAGTAAGCAGGGCCAAGAAAACATATAAATTATGACTTTTGTTTAGTTATTTCAGGCATGTCTAACTCTATGTGATACCATTTGGGAACTTTTGGAGGGGATTGACAAAGACACAGGAGTGGTTTGCCATTTCCTTCTCCAATTCATTTTACAGATAAGGAAACTGAGGCAAACAAGATTAAGTGATTTATTCAGATCCTGTCGAAAGCCTGATTTGAATTTAAGATGAGTCTTCCTGACTCCACTCCCAGAACTTTATCCACTGTACCACCTAATTGCCCAATTTTACTTCAACTTAAACCTTTCCAGCTTTAAAAGATCTACCTAAATTGAGACCTGGTGGGCACAGCTTTCAAGAATTTAACATATAATTTACAAAATATGTTGAGGGAATGTTCTCTCTGTCCATATAGAATTAGAATTTATTCAAAATCAGGTGAATATAGCAGATTTTCTTATGAGAAACCCCTTTTCCCTCTTACCTGGTAATAATCTGAAACATGATTGTAAGAGTCAAACCAGCAATGGATAATCCACAACCAAATTTAGTTATGAAATTGAGAGAGTCAGGATAACGATAATTTTTATCAAAATTCTGAAAAACAATTGGAAAATCACATTAAATTTTTTTTCAAATGATGTTTATAAGAAATCAATTAATTTCAACTACAGATAACCCTCATTTGTGTGAAAAAATGGTTAATGTTTCCATTTTCTTCCTTCCTTTTATTATCCTTACACCATTATTCAAGTTCTCATCTGCCAAAGACAGACAAGTCATGTTTGTCCAGTTATTTTGGTAACCAAAGTAACTAAGACTATTCTCTATCCAAATAGTTTAATCTGATTTGACCCAGAGAATATAAGACAACTTGGCATAGTAGTTAACAGATTACTTGGAATCAGAAAGACTTCAGTCACTTCTGCTGATACCTGCTCACTGTGTGATTGTGGACAAGTCATTTACCCAAGATAATAATATCTATACTATCTGACTCACAGATTTTTTTGAAAGGTTTAAATGAGATAAACTATGTAAAGCAAATTTTAGATCTTAGGGGTGCTATGAAAGGTATCACAAAAACTTTTCTATAGTTTTTAATTCTTTGAGGCTACTTTGTATGAATGATCATTATTATTATTATTGCAGGTCAACTTAACCTGCAAATTCTCCATTTTATTTTGTGACATTTAGACATACAAAAATGAGACACCTCTTCCTTAATGTAATGCACATATTTTGAAGTAGAGAATGGAAAATAATTTTTTTGATCATTCAATCTGGAGGGGAAGAGAGCAAAATTATCCAGAGCATGACTCAAGCATTCTGAATGCTTCATCAGAGCATCAGATTCTCTCTGCCAAACTTAGGGATGTGATTCAATAAAGACTTCTGAAACTACTCCATTTTTTGACCCTTAAAATAGTCCATCTCAGGCCAGTCAGTCCTCATTTCCTCATATAAAAAGAGAGGGTTGAAGTAGATGGACTTTCCAGTTCTATATCTATGATATAAAACCCTATGATATTCTGGATTAGAAAGGATCATCTATTCAAATTCATAGTATCAGTAATGGGAAAATTCAGCATTCTGTGAGAAGCAGAAATTCACCTTACTCAATTCTATACAAGTCAGTTTTCCAGAAAATGACAGAGACTTGTTTCAATACTTCCTTAATCTGTGATTTCATAAGTGTGGATATTCTCTTCCACCAAAGCGGATGCATCTTGCTTTTGACTTGGAAGATAAGGCCTAAAATAAGAAATGGCATGTCCAGGGTCAAGGGTAAATGTCAGAGCCAATGAATGAAAGCTATTCTGACTTCAGGCCCATCACTCTACTTGTTAAAAAATGTCACAGTATTTTTTAATTTATTGATGTTGCTGTTTAATTATTCAATCATGTCCAACACTTTGGGGAAACTCCATTTGGGGTTTTCTTGGCAAAGATACTAGATTGGTTTGTCTTTCTCCAGCTCATTTGACAGGTGAGGAAACTGAGGCAAACAGGGTTAAGTGACTTGTCCAGGGTTACACACCAATAAGCATCTGAGGCTGGATTCGAATTCAGGAATTTGTGTCCTTCTGACTTCAGGCACTGCACTCTGTCCACCAAGCCACCTAGCTGACTCAATTTACAAATATATGTATGTATATATATGCATATATATATATATATATGTTGTTAATTTGCTGATATGGATTAGTCTATGAAAAGAAGCAGTTCTCTACTATGACAATGAATCAGACTCAATGAATAATATGAGCAGACCATGATTTTTTTTTTTAAGGGGGAGGCAGTTCTTACCATTAACACAGCAAAATTAGTGGTGTGGTTGCACTGGCATCCAAGGAATTGAGAATTACTGGTATTTTTCTTTTTACACCCGAAAGTGTCCCAGTCATTTTTTGTAAAGTTCCAAAAGACACAGGCATAGGAATTCAGCCGGAATTGAGTCTCATTGTACTGTAAATGGAATGGGGAACACAATGGCAAAAAGTGACTTTTGGAAATTGGGAAATTTGAAATAGAAAGAGAGAAAATAAACCTTCTAAAATGGATTTTATTTATAAAGATATTTTTAAAAATCCCTTTTTTAAACAAATTTTATTTTTATTTATTTATTAAATTTTATTATTTTATGTTTATGGAACAGATACTACCCAGTAATATTTCACCAAAAGAAAAGGGAGAGGAAGCTTAATTCAAATCAGTTTTGTTGTTGACTAATTTGACAAGGGATTTGGGAAGTGGGGACAGGAAAAATCAAAGGTAGAAAGTTTAAAAGTTTTTGAGAGATTTATCCATGGATTTTCAAAGATAGTTCATCATATAAGTGGTTCAATGGTTCTGGACCTGACATCAGGAAGATCTGAGTTCAGATCTCGTCTTAGACATTTGCTAACTATGTGATATTAGGACTTAATCTGCCTCAGTTCCCACATCTGTATAATGAGAATAATAGCATCTACCTTCCAGAGTTGTGAAATTCAAATAATATTTATAAAATATTAAATTATACTTTATAATGATATCTATAATTTTAATATGTTTGTAGTCCAAAGTCCACTGGTAGGGGATTCTTTGCTCATGGATAGAGATGAGTTTTGTTTCTTTACTATGTTTTCTTGTGATTCAACCACATGGCATGAAGTAGAAATCTAAATGCATTTGACATATCTCTATGGAGTTTCCTTTTATCTATTAAATATAAAATCCTTTCTTCAGTTTTTATTTTTCTCACATCTGTATTGAGAGGTAGCATAATGTAGTAGATAGAAAATCAGCCACAGAGTCTGGATGAACTGGGGTTTAAGTTCCTCCCTCTCACAAATACTGGTATAGTAGACTACAAGTCAAATCCCTCAACCTCTGTCCTCTTAAGCAATTCTCTTAAATCTATACATTACTGATCTGCATTGGTTTCCTCACTGATGGCTTCTTCCACCAAAAACAGGAATAGACCCCAAACCCAAAATATTTCTCTCTGACTTTGGTTCCATTCCTATTTATTCTAATAATTTATCATTTTTACTATTTTATAGCCTTATTCTATTTCTTTGTCCCCCTATCTCTGCTTCTGACTTTCCAGACTTTGCTACCATGTCTCAGCTGCCATCTCATCCTGGAACTTCCTTTGTCCGTGCCATGATGGCTTTCTTTTCTCATTGGTGAAATCCTCCCAGATTCCTTTAGAGGAACAACCTCAAACCAGCCAATCCTTATTCTCCTCAGTTATGATTCTGACTTTATAAACTTTAACATATACACTCACGTGAATAATCCCTCTCTACTCCTCTTGATTTTTAGCTCCTTTTTGTGTGTTGTTCCCGTTAGAATGTAAGTTCTTTGAGGGCAGGGACTGTCCTTTTTGCTTGTTTTTGTATCCTCAGCACTTAGCAAAATACCTAGTACCTAGTGTTTTTAAAAAATCCTTGTTGTCTTGGTTATTTTTGTTTTGCTGAAATATCAAATAGTTTTAATGATAAATTTTATTGTTCTGTCATTTCAATCATGTCTGATTCTTCCTGTCCCATTTTAGGGTTTATTTGGCAAAGAAACAGGAGTGGTTTGCCATTTCCTTCTTCAATCATTTTACAGATAAGGAAACTGAGGCAAACAGGATTGTGACTTGCCCAGGGTCACAGAGCTAATAAATATCTGAGGTTAGATTTGAAGTCAGGAAGATGAGTTTTCCTACCTTCAGGCCCAGTATTCTGTTTAAGATTTGTAAAAAAAAGGTCCAAATTTAATTAGCTCCTTCCCTGCCTTACCCTAGTATGCCACTGATATTCTTGTACATTTGTTGTTTGTTTAAGAAATTATTTTATCCAGGTCTATAAAGAAATTCAATGAGATTTGGATTGCTATCACACTAAACCTATATATTAATTTAGATAATATTATCATTTTATTATGATGAATCAAACCATCCACAAGTATTGAATTTCCTTCCATTTATTTAAATTTTCCTTTATTTCTATCAATAGTCTTATAACTGGCTTAATAAGGCTTTTATGAATCTAGATTGCCTGATATTTAATTTTTGTTGTTATAAATGGAATTTTTTTCTTTTAAATTGTTTCACTCACCTCTTCAACCTTAAACCTATGGTTTGTCACTTTAAATGTCTCACTAGCCATCAACTTCAAAGCCTCAAATTTCCACCACTCTGAGTGTGCAAATGCTAATACCTGGCTAATTCCTACTATCTGATTTTTCATTATTAATATTTTCTCCATCATTTTTTCATCTAGGCAATCAATAAAATAATAAATCAAACCTTGATTCAGCAATATTTGCCAATATCTGAAGTATAAATGTATATGCTGGATATTTAATAATCAGCTCTTGATCCTGCATATTGTTAGCTATCAAAACGATTTTCCAAAATTCCTGCATCTACTCTCCTACTCAACAAACTCTAATTGCTCCATATTACCTGCAGTACCTTAGCAGTATATTAATCTTCTGTCTGGCTTTTAAAGATCTTCACAAATTGGTTCCATTATACCTTTCTAGTTTTCTTACATTTTATTCCTCTCCACATACTCTGGGATTGAGTTAAGTTGGCCTAATTTATCATGGTTCACACAAGACACCTCATATCTCCTGACCCTAGACTTTTGGACAGATTGTCCCCAGGGCCTCAAATTCTTGGCAATCCCAGGACATACTTCACATATCATTTTGGGCAGGAGATGACTGATTTTTCCTGGTGCCTGACCTCTGGCCTCCCTCATTAAAATGTAAGCTCCTTGAGGGCAGGGACATTGTTTTTTTTTTTTTCTTTCTTTGTATCCACAACCCTTAGCAGTGCCTGCTTTACAGTAAAGGTTCAATCAATGCTTATTGAATTATTGACTGTCTCCTCCCACCCTCTTCCTATTGACCTTTCATGTCACCATGCTTTTGTTTATGCTCTTCCTCCTGTCTGAAATGTTGAGGATATCCCCTTCTTCATCTTTTGAAATATTACATCCTTTAAGCCCTTCTCAAATGGCCAAGAAGCCTGCTCTAGTTTTACCAGGAACTAAGTAGTAATAGTCATAGTGGGCAGTTAGGTGGTTCCTGTGGGTGTGCTAGACCTGAAGTCAGGGAGACCTGAGCTCAAATTGGGATACTTACTAGCTGTGTGACCCTGGGTAAGTCACTCAACCCTGTTTGTCTCAGTTTCCTCATCTGTAAAATGAGCTGGAAAAATAAATTGTAAACTGCTCTAGTATCCTTGCCAAGAAAACCCTAAATAGGTCATGAAGAATTGGACATGACTAAAATGACTGAACCACATTAGTAGCAGCAGTAGTAGTGGTGGTAACTCTTATTTAATATTAAATAGCTAAAGAGCTTTTAAGGTTTGCAAAGTGACTTACAAATATTATCCTTTCTTATCTTCATGACAACTTTAGGGATTGAAGAGGTGTTATTATCCCCATTTTACAAGAGAAGAATCTGAGTCACAGAGAGATTATGTTGACTTACCCAGGGTCACACAGCTAGATTTGAATTGAGGCTAAATTTGAACTCACATCTGCTTCCCAATTCCAGATCCAGTGCTCACTCTTCACTGCTCTGCCTTCATCTGTAAAAGTCTGTCTTCCTCCTTCCATCCCTCCCTCCCTGTCTTTTCCCCCCTTTCTCTCCCTCCCTCCCTTCTTCCTTCCTTTCTCCCTCCCTTCTTTTCTTCCTTCCCTCCCTTCCTTTCTTCCTTCTTCCAAATTGTTATGTCTTACAAGAAAACTCACCCTTGGTTTGAAGATCATTTCAACAGACACATTCTTTGCCTTTGAATCATCAACATCAGAAACTAGGCCTGCAAAAATTCTTTGACTAAAATTTGATCTGCTTGTGAATGTTTTTGACTGGAAAAATTTATTATTTTGATACACAACAAAGCCAAATTTCCTGTGGATGTCTGTAGATAAAAAGAAATTAAATATTCATGAGATCAATGTGAAAATGAACATAAAGGAAGGAGAAGAAATGAAAGATGCCATTATCTTATTTACAGTTTATTCAGATATGGGGATTTTTACACATTATTTACAAATTATTCAGAACCTTCATGCCTGAAATTTCTGATTACATTCTTCAAAAATGACAGAAGGCCCTGGAGATGTCAAATTCTGAATGTCATCATTTTAGTTAGTTTTTTTATTTTTATTTTTTATTTTTATTTTTATTTTTTTTAAGTAATTGTCAACATACAGGAAAAGAACTGGATAAAAGCATAGCTTTTTCTTCCCTTAGGATTAGTTGCATTTGTGTGGCTACATCATTGACTACTTATAAAAAAGATCAAAGTAAATTAAATATTTTGACAACACTGCAAAAGGGGGAAGCTAGGTGACACAGTGGATAGAGCTCTGGCCCTGAATTCAAATCCAGCATCAGACACTCATTAACTGTGTGAGGGAGTTATTTAAACCCCATTGCCTCCTCCTTACAAAAGAATAATGTGAAAAGAAACTGTAATTATGGTCATTCTATAATCCGACTTTTAAAAATAAAACAAAAAACTTGTGGACACTTAAAATGGGAAATGGACAAAAGTAAATAATAATAATAATAATAATGATATGCAAGATTCTAAAAGAAAAGAAGAAAAGGGTGAAAAAGTTTGCCAAATTCTCATGTAATCATTGAGACACTGCATGGATGCAAAATATTTTAATAAAGTAGAATAGTCCTGGACAGTCAAATTGCCAATTCCAGACTCAACAGTGCACTCACAGAAGGGTGCCATTAGTAAATTATAACTTGCTATTAGTCAAACTACCCACATAAGATTGATTCACACAGTGAATCACGTTCACCTGATCATTTTCAGGTGAAAGGGGGCAGAAACTTTAATGCAATCCTTGAAACTTTTTAACAGCATAGTTCTACCTAAGCCATCAAAGTTTTGACATATAAAATATCATTTATTCCCATAATATTCTTGAGGATTAGGTTTAGAGTAATTATGATTCTACATCTATTGATGTAGAAATGGAGACTTTGATATAATTTGACCAAAGTTACATATTATTTAACCAGGGGAAATAAAACCTTTTCTGGACACTAATACTTTCTTTAAGTCCTCACTGAAATTCTACCTTCTACAAGAAGCCTTCACCAACCTCTCAATTCCTGCAGTTAGTTATTTCTCATTTATTCAATGTATAATTTGTTCTGCATGTGTGTATGTACATATGATATATAACATGTATCTATAAATATGTATTGCAATGTATCTGTGAGCACATATATGTATGTATAACTTTATATGTTGTCTCTTCTATTAGATTATAAGCTGCCTTACGGCAGAAAACTGTCTTTTTGTAACCCCAAAATTTAGCATAGTCCCTGGGTATGGAAGGCACTTAATAAATATTTACTGATTAATTGATTGACTAATATGTTAAAGTTAATGAGAGGTACATTGTTTTCCCCTTTTGTTCTGATTTTTCTTTCCTAATATGGCTCATCTGGAAATATATGAAAAATGACTGAACGTGTATAATCTAAGAAACAAAGTTAATGAGAGGTAGATTTTAGTTAATCTAAGGAAGAAATTTCAGCTTTTTAGAACTATCTAAAGGAGGAATAGGCTGTATTTCTAGATGTCATTTTTCATTTATATTTTTATTTTTTATTTATTTTGCTGACTTGCCAGGGTTACACAGCTAGGAAATGTTAAGTGTCTGAGGACAGATTTGAACTCAGGTTCTCCTGACTTCAAGACTGATGCTCTATCCACTGCGCCACCTAGGTGCCTTTATCTTTTTTATTTTTATTTATTTTTTTCTTAATTAAAGCTTTTTATTTATAAAACATATGTATGAGTAATTTGTCAACACTTACCCTTGCAAAACCTTGTGTTCCAAATTTTCCCCTCTTTCTCTCTACCCCCTTCCCTAGATGTCAGGTAATCCAATACACAAGAAAAAACAGATTAAGAAGGGGAAAAAAACTGAGAAAGATGAAAGCAAGCAAAGAACAATAGAAAGAGTGAAAATGCTATGTTGTGATCTACACTCAGTTCCCACAGTTCTCTCTCTGGGTGTGGATGGCTTCATCACAAGATTATTGGAACTAAGATGAATCATCTCATTGTTGGAAAGAGCCATGTCCATCAGAATTGATCATCATATAATATTCTTTTAATTAAAGCTTTTTATTTGCAGAACATATGAGTAATTTTTCAACATTGGCCTTTGAAAAACTTTCTGTTCCAAATTTTTCCCTCCTTCCCCTCACTCTCTCCCCTAGATGGCAGGTAGTCTACTACATGTTAAATATATTAAAATATATGATAAATCAAATATCTATACAGTTATCTTGCAGCACAAGAAAAATCAGATCTAGAAAGAGAAAGAAAAAGAAAAAAAACTAAGAAGGAAAAAAAATGCAAGCAAACATCAACAGAAAGCATTAGAATGCCATGTTGTGGTCCACACTCAATTCCCATAGGCCTCTCTCTGGGTGTATATGGCTTTCTTCATCACTGAACAATAGAAACTGGTTTGAATCATCTCATTGTTGGAGAGAGCCATGTCCATCAGAATTGATCATCATATAATCTTGCTGTTGCTGTTTATAATGATCTCCTGCTTCTGCTCATTTCACTTAGCATCAAATGCAAGTCTCTCCAAGTCTCTCTGAAATCATCCTGCTGGTCGTTTCTTACAGAACAACAATATTCCATGACATTCATATGCCATAATTTATTCAGCCATTCTCCAATTGATGGGCATCCCTTCAGTTTCCAGTTTCTAGCCACTACAAAAAGGGCTGCCACAAACATTCTTGCACATGTGGGTCCCTTTCTTTCTTTTAAGATCTCTTTGGGATATAAGCCCAGTAGAAATGCTGCTCGAACAAAGGGTATGCACAATTTGATAACTTTTTAAGCACAGTTACAAATTGCTCTCCAGAATGGTTGGATCCGTTCACAGTTCCACAATGTATCAGTGTCTCAGCTTTTCCACATCTCCAACATTCATCATTATCTTTTCCTGTCATCTTAGCCAATCTGACAGATGTGTTGAGGTATCTCAGAATTGTCTTAATTTGCATTTCTCTGATCAATAGTGATTTGGAGCACCTTTTCATATGACTAGAAATAGTTTCAATTTCTTCATCTGAAAATTGTCTGTTCATATCCTTTGACCATTTATCAATTGGAGAATGGCTTGAATCCTTATAAATTTGAGTTAATTCTCTATATATTTTAGAAATGAGCCCTTTATCAGAGGCTTTGAATGTAAAAATGTTTCCCAGTTTATTGCTTCCCTTCTAATCTTGTCTGCATCAGTTTTGTTTGTACAAAAACTCTTTAATTTGATATAACCAAAATTATCTGTTTTGTGATTGATAATGATCTCTAGTTCTTTGTTCACAAATTCCTTCCTCCTTCACAGATCTTAGAGGTAAACTATCCTATATTCTTCTATTTTGTTTATAATATTCTTTATACCTAGATCATGAACCCATTTTGATGTTATCTTGGTAAAAGATATTGGGTGTGGGTCAATGCCTAGTT
Source organism: Myrmecobius fasciatus (assembly GCA_023553655.1). Classification (NCBI taxonomy): domain Eukaryota; kingdom Metazoa; phylum Chordata; class Mammalia; order Dasyuromorphia; family Myrmecobiidae; genus Myrmecobius; species Myrmecobius fasciatus. Next base: position 69,430 of record JAJPUD010006121.1, on the reverse strand, counting down.
TCTGCCATACTAGTTTCTAATTTTCCCAGCAGTTTTTGTCAAATAGTAATTTCTTATCCCAAAAGCTGGGGTTTTTGGGTTTGTCAAACATTAGATTACTGTAGTTATTGACTATTTTGTCCTGTAACTGAACCTATTCCACTGATCAACTATTCTGTTTCTTAGCCAGTATCAAATGGCTTTGATGACTGCTGCTTTATAATAGTTTTAGATCTGGTACAGCTAGGCCACCTTCATTTGAGTTTTTTTTTTCATTAATTCCCTTAAAATTCTTCACCTTTTGTTCTTCTAGATGAATTTTGTTGTTATTTTTTCTAGATCAGTAAAATAATTTCTTGAGAGTTTGATTAGTATAGCACTAAATAAATAAATTAGTTTAGGTAGTATTATCATCTTTATTATATTCACTCGACTTATCCAAGAGTATTTGATATTTTTCTAATTGTTTAGATCTGACTTTATTTGTGTGGAAAGTGTTTTGTAGTTTTGCTTATATAGTTCTTGACTTTCCCTTGGCAGATAGATTCCCAAATATTTTATACTATTGACAGTTATTTTAAATGGAATTTCTCCTTGTATCTCTTGCTGTTGGATTTTGTTAGTGATGTATAAAAATGTTGATGATTTATGTGGATTTATTTTGTATCCTGCAACTTTGCTAAAGTTGTGGACTATTTCTAATAGTTTTTAAGTTGATTCTCTAGGGCTCTCTTAGTATATTATCATATCATCTACAAAGAGTGATAATTTGGTTTCCTCGTGACCTATTCTAATTCCTTTAATCTCGTTTTCTTCTCTTATTGCCAAAGCTAGCATTTCTAATACAATATTGAATAGTAGTTAGTGGTGATAGTGGGCAATCTTGTTTCATCCCTGATCTTATTTGGAATGGTTGCAGTTTATCCCCACTATATATGATGCTAGCTGATGGTTTTAAATAGATGCTACTGACTATTTTAAGGAAAAGTTAATTTATTCCTATACTCTCTAGTGTTTTTAATAGGAATAGATATTAGATTTTATCAAATGCTTTTTCTGCATCTACTGGGATAATCATATGTTTTTTGTTAATTTGGTTATTGATATAGTCAATTATGCTAATAATTTTCCTAATATTGAACCATCCCTGCATTCCTGGCATAAATCCTGCTTGGTCATAGTGTCTTATCCTGGGGATGATTTTCTATAATCTCTTTGCTAATATTTTATTTAAGATTTTTGCATCAATATTCATTAGGGAGATTGGCCTATAATTTTCTTTCTCTGTTTTCATCCTACCTAGCTTAGGTATCACTACCATGTCTGTGTCATAAAAGGAATTTGGTAGGAGTCCTTCTTTCCCTATTTTTTCAAATAGTTTGTATTACTAGTAGTTTAGTATTGGAGTTAATTGTTCTTTAAATGTTTAGTAGAATTCACATGTAAATCCATCTTGTCCTGGGGATTTTTATTTAGGGAGTTGATTAATAGCTTGTTCTATTTCTTTTTTCTAAAATGGGACTACTTAAGTAATTTATTTCCTCTTCTGTTAATGTAGGCAATCTATATTTTTGTAGGTATTCCTCCATTTCACTTAGGTTATCAAATATATTGGCATAAAGTTGGGCAAAATAACTCCTAATTATTGCTCTAATTTGCTCTTCATTGGTGAAAGTTCTCCCTTTTCATTTTTGAGACTAACAATTTGATTTTCCTCTTTCCTTTTTTCTAATCAAATGAACTAGAGGCTTATCTATTTTGGTTTTTTTTTTTTTTTCAGAAAAACCAACTTTTAGTTTTATTCATTAATTCAATAGGTTTTTTACTTTCAATTTTATTCTCTCCTTTTATTTTTAGGATTTCAAGTTGGGTATTTGATTGGGGTTTTTAATTTTTTCTTTTTCTAATTTTTTTTAGTTGCAAGCCCAATTCATTGATTTTCTCTTTATTTTATGCAAGTAAGCATCTAGAGATATAAAATTTCCCCTTATTACCACTTTGGCTGCATCCCATAAATTTTGGTATGTTGTCTCACTGTTGTTATTCTCTTGGATGAAATTAGTAATTGTATCTGTAATTTGCTGTTTCACCCATTCATTCTTTAGGATGAGATTATTTAATTTCCAATTGCTTTTTGGTCTATTTTCTCCTGCCCTTATATTACATGTGATTTTTATTGCATCATGATCTGAAAAAAATGCATTTACTATTCCTGCCTTTCTGCATTTGATTTTGGGGTTTTTATGCCCTAATATATGGTCAATTTTTGTATAAGTTCCATGAACTGCTGAGAAAAAAGTAAACTCCTTTCTGTCTCCATTTAATTTCCTCCAAAAATCTATCATACCTAACTTTTGTAACATTTTGTTTACTTCCTTATCTTCTTTTTTATTCATTTTGTGGTTTGATTATCTTTTTATTTTTAAATTGAAAAAAAAATCTATTTAGAACTTGACTAATGCCAAATAAAATTTTTAACACAGACCATATAATGAATAGTGTACACAAACCAGCTATAAGCTCGATATATTGCTTTCAAAGCTGTCTGTTTCATTCTGAGTTTCCTTCTATTATATTTAAATATAGGAGAGAGAGAGAGAGAGAGAGAGAGAGAGAGAGAGAGAGAGAGAGAGAGAGAGGGAGAGAAAGAGAGAGAGAATACTTTAATGGAATTCCTTTCTTTTATTTTTTTTTTTGTTGACAATTCTATCAATAGCCACTCTTTTCCCTTCTCCATGTTAATTGAGAGGGGGAAAAAAGAAAAAGGAAAAAACAAAAACTTCATAACAAATATTTGTAGTCAAGTAAGATAAATCTACATGTTGGTCACATCTGAAAATATATGTCTCATTCTACTCCTTAACACTATCACTTCTCTGTCAGGAGATGGTTAATTCTTTCATCATCAGTTCTCTAGAGACATTTTTGGATCATCTCATTGATTAAATTTCTTTTCTTTCTTTTTTATTAGAACTTTTTATTTTCAAAACATATAAATAGATAATTTTCAACATTGACCTTTGCAAAACCTTGTGTTCCAAATTATTTTCTCCTCCTCCCCACCTCCCTCAGACAGCAAGTAATCTAGTATATGTTAAACATGTTCAATTCTTCTATACATATTTCTAAGAAGGAAAAAATGAGAAAGAAAACAAAAAGCAAGCAAACAATAACAAAAAGAGTGAAAATACTCTGTTGTGATCCACATTCAGTTCCCACAGTCCTCTCTCTGGGTGCTGATCACTCTCTTTATCACAAGACCACTGGAAATGGCTTAATTGATCATCATATAATCTTCTTGTTGCTGCATACAATGATCTCCTGGTTCTAATCACTTCACTTAGTATCAGTTCATGTAAGTCTTTCTAGGCCTTTCTTGCTGATATTCCATAACATTCATATACCATAACTTATTCAGCCATTCTCCCAGTTGATGGGCATCCCTTCATTTTCCAGTTTCTTGCCATTACAAAAAGGGCTGTCACAAATATTTTTGTACATGTAAATCCCTTTCTGATCTCTTTGTGATATAAGCCTAATAGACATACTGCTAGATCAAAGAATATGCAGAGTTTGATAGCTCTTTGGGCACAGTTCCAAATTGCTCTCTAGAATAGTTGGATCAGTCAACAAGTTCACCAACAATGTTATTAGTGTCCCAATTTTCCCACATCCCCTCCAAAACTCATCATTATCTTTTTCTGTCATCTTAGCCAATCTAAAGAAGTGTATACTGGTATCTCAGAATTGTCTTAATTTGCATTTCTCTGATCAACAGTGATTTAGAGCACCTTTTCATAAGTCTAGAAACAATTTCAATTTCTTCATCTGAAAATTGTTCATATTTTTAGATCATTTATCAATTGGAGAATGGCTTAAAATTCCTTTTCTTTCAAAGCTTTTTTTAAAAATGTGTTTATTATATATTATTCTCCTGCTTCTGTTCATGTCACTTTGCCTCAGTTCATACACGTCTTCCCAGGTTTCCTTTTATCTAGAAATTTCTAACAGCACAATAATATTCATTATATTCTTGTACCAAAATTTGTTTTAAAGCCATTCTCCAAGTTATAGGCATCTCCTTCATTCTTAGGTTTTTTGGTTTGGGGATTCTGTTTTTTTGCTTCAAGTAGAGTTCTATAAATATTTTAATGCATTTGTGTCTTTTCTTTTAATCTCTCTGGGGCATTAGCCTGTTAGCAGTAATACTGGGACAAAAGGTATACAACATTGAGTGACTGAGGGAGGAATTCTGAGTTGTTTTCCAGAAACCCTATACCAATTAACAATTTAACCAACAGTGCATTGGTGTGAATAAGCTGGCTTCTGAGAAAGTGAATTCTCTGACACTAAAAGCTTGTGAGAAGAGACTCAGATAATTAGCAGCAAAGTTGAAGAATGGATTCCTAGGGAATCCACATTTGTGTAGTGAGAACAGTGCTAAGCTAGACATCCGAGAAACCTGAGTTTTGAATCCCAGCTATGAAAATTTCTACTTCTGTGATTTTGGAGAAGTCACTGAACTTTCCTGAGAAATTCTTCATTGGTCAAATGAGATTAATAATACTTTGAATACTAACTTTGAGGAAAGCATTTTGGTAAAACAAGTGTTAATACTATTTCTAAATAAAATGACAACCAGATGGTATTTAACTGCCTTAGCCTGATATTAAAAAGATTATAATAAATCCAAATTGATGAGTAGAGTCTAATAAGATAAAATTTCAAAGCAGGAATTTGTTTTGTTGACTACACATTTTTTTGTAATAGGGATTTTGCTTTCTTTCTCAATGAATAAGGGAAAGGAAGGTAGGAAAGAAAAAAGACATTTTTGTTGATTAAACATTACAATTCAATAGGAAAAATATAAATTCACATTGGGGCTTTTAAAAAATATATCAATCAAAATAAAAAATAAATCAAAAATAAATACAAGATGGACAAAGTATGGTTGAAAGAAGTTTATTTTTAAAATATCTAGAGAGGCAATTAGGTGACACTGGAGTCAGCAGAACCTGATTTCAAATTTATCCTCAAATACTAGCTGTGTGACCTCAATAAATCACTTAATCGCAATTGTCCTCCCATTTCCCTCCCCAAAAAACCTAAGGAATTTAACAAACTCTGAGCTTAATTTGAGTTAATAGTGAGAGACAGCATATTGTAATGGTTAGAGGTTTAGATAGAAATTCAGAAAGACTTGAGTTAATGTTCTGCCTATGACTCAGACTAGCTATGTGACCTAAGGCTAGAAACTTAACCCTGTGGCTCCATTTTCTTATATTTGAAATATTGGGAGTAGAATCACTAATCTCTCAAGTCCTTCTTTCCAGTTATTTAGGATCTAGAATCCTATTGTTCTATGTCAGTTAAAAAAAACCCTAGAATAAGAAGGTAGTAGTCCCACTATTTTCTGTTTAGATGAGACAATTACTAAAGAACTGTGTTTAAACTTTAGGTATCACATTCCAGAAAGATCATGGGTAAGCTGAAGCATATCCATATGAAGTTGCACAGAATGGTAAAAGGTTTCAAGATCATTCTAGATGACAATTGAAGGAATTGAGAGTAAGAAAAATTTGGGAGGGAGGAAGAAGAGGATGGGAAAGCTGTCTCCAAATATTTGAAGAGCTGCCACATGGAACAGCAATAATAGGTAGCATTTATAGAGCACTTTAACATTTGCAAAGTCCTTTACAATTATTACCCATTTGTTTCTCACCACATTTTGAGAATCAGATACTGCTATTATCTTCATTTTATAGAAGAGGAAACTGAGGCAAACAGGTTAAGTGACTCAGGTTTTCTGACTCCAGACCAAGTCTTCTACTGCACTTAGACTTGCTTTGCTTGTTCATAAAGGTCAGAACTTGGGGAAGTCTTGTGGAAATGATAGAAAGGCAAATTTGGATCCAATGTAAAGAAAATCTTCCTATAGTAAGAGTTGTCAGAAAGTAGAATGGACTGCTTCATTAGGCTCCCACTTACTAGCTTATCGAGAGAAGACTGAATGATCACTTGGTTTCTATAAGGGATATTTGGCTGGATGAGAATTGAATTAGCTGGGCCCTGGCCAACCCTGGTCACTCTAGCAGCTACCTGGCATAGTAAGTAGTATTCTGGGTCTGACATAGGAAACTTGAGTTCAAATCAGACCTTGGATTGGTTCTAATGGGGTCAACTTGGGCAAGTCATTTAATCTCTATTTTCCTCTATTTCCTCAACTGTTAAATGGGGTAACAATAGTACCTGACTCCCAGGATTGCTGTTAAGAATCAGATCAGATAATATTTAAGAAGCACTTAACATTAATATCTGAAACATAAATAGGTACTTAATTAAATGGATTTTCTCCTTCTTTTGAAATTCTATGATTTTTGTTCCTTGAATTACTAATGTCATAAAAAATCAAAATAGTATCAACAAGATCAGCAGCATATTGGCAATGAAAAGAAGGAACCTTAGAAAGTCATTTATCTAGCTACACATGAATCAAGAGAGACATGAACTTATGTACATGAAGGGGTACACCTTCTAACACTAACTTGATCACAATGATCATGTCATTTAACTTCTCCAAGATGTAGTTTCTCAAAAAAGAAAAAAAAAGCAAGATAGAATGAAAGAAAAAGGGCTCAGTTTCCTCATCTATAAAATGGGAACATTTACTATGTGTAGTATCTATGTCTCAAAAGTTGTGAGAATCAAATGAGTTAAGTGGTATAGACATTTTATACCCTTAAAGCATTTTACAGAAGTTAGTTATGATGAGGAAACTGAGACCCAAAGAAATGATTGACCTAAGTCACACCATTAGTAAATGGCAGAACCATTATTTAAATCTAATACTTATAGCTCCAAATTCAGTGTTCTTTCCACTTCAGAACAGAGCACTAATTGCAAAGTATAACTTAAAGAGTTCCAAAGTTTCTCCCTCTCCTGCCAACCTGCCTTATTATTACCTAATCTTCCCATCTGCCATATTTGTTCTTCAGAAATGTCCAACTCTTTGTGACCCCATTTGGGGTTTTCTTGGCAAAGATATTGGAATGGTTTGCCGGTTCTTTCTCCAGCTCATTTCATAGTTGAGGAAACTAAGGCAAACAGAGTCAAGTAATATGCTCAGGGTCACACAGCTGGTACATGTCTGAAGTCAGATTTAAACTCAGAAAGATGAGTCAGGAGACCCCAAATCTGGTGCTCTATCCTCTGTGCCCTGAGCCCTATCTACCATAAGACTCCCACTGTTTGAGATACTTCTTTGAATTGCATAACAAAGGCAAAGGATGAGGTCTTTGGAAAAACACAGTTAAAATTCACATTTCCTTGGGGAGAAGAAAGCTGCCAACTAGCTATTCAGGCTTCTCTTCTAGGTCTTTCCCATTTTCATATCAAGACAGATTAGTTAATCAGGTCAATTAATATCACCTTTGATATTTTGGAAGGTACAAATAGCTTAAAGACAGCAATAAACTTGGATATCAAGAAGTATAAGGACCCTAGTTGGGTGATAGAGTAGCATGGGCAGAGTAAAGAGGGCACCCTCCAAATGCTTACTTTATTATAGGTGTAACTATACCTATGAGGAATGGTGGATGTAACTATACCTATAAGGGTCATGTCACTGTTAGCCTACCAACATTTTGTGGGTCTTTTATTTCAATTCAAATTTATAATTTTAAAATTTACCCATAAGTGTTAGTTGCCCTTCTCCTCCCTGCTACCACTTGCTGCTCACTTTCCAGAACTCCTTCATAAAAAGATTGTCTTATTTGCTTTTAGCAATATCCCAAATTTGTAGCATGATTCCTGACACATACTAAGTGCTAAATAAATACCCTTCTTCATTCCCTCCTTTTTTTCCCTCCCTTTCTCCCTCCCTTCCTTCCTCACTCCTTCCCTTCCCTTATTCCTTTTTTCCTTCCTCTTTTTCTTTGTTCTTTTACTTCCTTCCTTACTCTCTTCCTCCCTCCTGTCTTTTCTTTTTTCCTTTTCTTCTTTCTCCTTTCTTTCTTCATTCCTTCTTTTCTTTCTTCACTCCCTCCCTTCCTTTCTTCCTTCCCCTTCCCCTCTTTTCCCTCCTCCCTTCCTACCTTTCTCCTTTCTGTCTTTTCTTTCTCCCTTCTTCTCTTTCTTTCCTTCATTATTACTTCTCTCCCTTCCTTTATTCCTCCCTTTTCTCCTTCCTCCATTTTTCTTTTCTCCCTTCTTCTCTTCCTCCTTTCTTCCTTCTTTCCTTTCTTCATTCCTTCCTCCCTTTCTTCATTCCTTCCTTTCTTCTTCCTTCCCTTTTTCCTTCTTTCCTTCTTTCCTTTTCCTGTCTATTATCTATCTATCTACGTATGTCTATATTGGCCATTTTTTGAGGTGAGGGCAGAGTAGATCCTATGGCTTAAGTTTCTTTATATCTTTTTTTTCTTGTCTTGCCATACTTTTGAAATTGTTCAAAAGTTAGCAAAAATGATGAATATTATTTCTATGGACTTTAGAATTTTGAAAACTCTCATTTCCAAAATACCTCAGAACTTGATAATATTCGATCATGAATTACTTGGTGGGCAAAGAAATGTATCAATCTCAAGACTTTTTGATAATGATAAAGATTGGAGGGAATGTAGGAAAACTAGGACTCTAATACATTATTGGTGGAGTTGTGAAGTGATTTAACCATTCTGGAGAGCAATTTGGAACTATGCCCAAAAGGCTATCAAATTGTGTGTACCCTTTGATCCAGCAGTGTCTCTACTGGGTCTGTATCTCAAAGAGATCATATAAAAGGGGAAAGGACCCACGTGCAAAATGTGTTTGTAGCAGTCCTTTTTGTAGTGGCAAGGAAGTGAAAACTGGATATCCATCAGTTGGGGACTGGCTACATAAGTTATGGTGTATGAATGTTATGGAATATTATTGTTTTATAAGAAATGCTTAGAGGACAGCTAGATTACACAATAGATAGAGCACTGGCCCTGGAGTCAGGAGAACCTGAGTTCAAATCCAGCCTCTTAACACTTGTTAGCTGTGTGAGCCTGGGAAGGAAGGAAAGGAGGAAGAGAGGGAGGAAGGAAGGAAGGAAGGAAGGAAGGAAGGAAGGAAGGAAGGAAGGAA